>JASDQU010100444.1:0-21664 GCA_032191745.1 Picea mariana | reverse complement strand
TCAAAGTATCTCATTAAATGGAGGAAACTACCAGCTGAAGATTCCACTTGGGAAGATGAGTCTTTTATACAGAAGCATCCAGAGTTACTCAAGTGTTGCAGACAACACTTGTCTCAAGGGGAGGGGCATGTTAAGCCCTAATATTGGCTCATTACCCCTTAATTGGGGCATATTACATCAGTAATGTTATTTTATTTATGTCGACTTTATTCCATTAGTTGTAATTATACCTCCTAGTCTCCTATATATACCAAGGAGACATTTTCATTTGGAATCATCTTGTACTTGAACATTTAAGTGGGGTAAAAGGAGGTTGCCCCTTCGAAGAGGCTTATTATCTGAAATTATCTCTTTTTCAAGGCGTTGAGTACTTTTTCTGAGGTTTTTCTATGCTATATTGATATTTGGTTCTTAACATTTTCCTTTGTGTTTCTTGTCATATCATTGTTTGGTAGATTCTGTTCACTCTGAGTCTGAGTTTTCAGCCTTTTCCCTCTTGCCTGGCCTTGTTTTAAAGCTTGTACGCTCCTTTTGCCTTGACAGTCACATACACATGCATGTTGCCTCTCTGCAAGCTGCGTATATACACATTATTCTCCTAAACAGTCGTGTATACCACGTTTCCTTTCTTGTTTGCTTAGTTTAGTGACTGTTGGGTGAGTTTTGATGTTTGGTGAGCCTTCTTAGGTCTCTATAGTGCTGGTAGAGCTTCTCTGGGTTGACATGAAGCCTGTTGGGAGTTGAATTTATGGGCGTAGTCTTTCTCATCATTTTTCATTTTTTGGTTTGTCCTTGAACCCTCGGCTGTTTGCTTGGCTGCTTGCTCTTCTGCTTGAGTTATTTCGTTTATACACAGTAGAATTTATATATTAGGTTGCTTTTCAGTCCATGCATTTTCTCTTTAATATAGTGAAAATACAAAAAAATAGGCATTTTGCATTCGTTAACATTTTTGTCTTGGAACCTTTATCAATAGCTTAGTACATTTAGCAAAAGATTGCATTTTACTTCTGAATTACAGAGTTGAAATTTAAAATTGCATTGTTTTTATTAGCATAACATTCATTGAAAAGTTAAAGGTAGATTTTGCATTATATTCATATTTATCTTTTGCAAAGTCATAACATCATGAGTTTCGCTTCCATACCCTTTTGAGTAATCACGGGCAATAAAATTTACGCTTTAAACTAAAATTGATTAGTCACGATTTTATTTTTAGGGTGCACAAACTAGCCTAGGATTTAGTGCCTTGGAATAGGATTTTGTGAGTAAACTTCTCTAAGGCAATTAAATCAACATATGTGTCTAAGACAGGGAGTTGAGAAGTCCATTGTATAATTGGTAATATCAGGAGGCTCTGCTCACACTGGAGTTAATCACGAGGTCGTGCGAAGTTAGTTGAAGGGATAACCCCTGAATACTCGCCTAACATCCAAGATATTTCTGTGGATTTATTCATATTTGGGGATCTTGCTAGTACCCATACCTCTGTGGGAGGCGGTGCTTTCAAGGCTTTGGGCTTTGCTACCCTGCCCATACGGTGATCTGGACTTATGACTGCTCACCTGTGAATCGGTTATATAGTGGTTTATTAGTTGCTTGACTTAGGTATCTCATAGGTTACTTGCAAGGGTTATTTTGCTTGTATCCTTGGTCAGATAGAGGTCGGACAACACACAACCTTTATGGAGGATTACCCCTCCGGTGGGATCTAACCGACTAGTTGTTAAGCCCATGAGGGCCTCTATGACTGATTATGTTACCTCCAAACTTTAACAGGGAGTCTCAAGTCCCTCTTGGATGAGGCATACCTTCTTTAGCGAGGGAGGCCACTCAACCACTTTAGCCCATTTGCATGCATATTGGCTGTTTGACTTTTTGGTATGCTCTTTGACCACTAGTTGGCCTTAGGATATATTTGTATTTTGTAGAGTCATAAGTCATCGTGGAGTTGGACCAACTTCCCCGCCTGTATCGTCGATTGCTACAGTTAACACCGGATTTCGGGTTCTTTCCTTCTAAAAGGCATAGAGTTTGTAGAGGTGGTACACACACATCCACCTTCTAGACTTGTGGTTCCACAAGGATGAGTATTGAGTCTAGTCTTCAGAACACTTGGAGTTCTTCGACTCCCATACCCACTATAGTTAACGACACCCCTTCAACTCCTGCAACCGCTACAGTTGAAGTGTCGGAGGCTTATACTAGTACTATGGCTCGGCCTGTAGTTAATGCTTCATCTCTTGCATCGAACCCTTTTGGGGGTTTCGGTCACTCGTCGGATTACAATGTTTAGTCCATCCCTATGGCTTCTAGTCTATTTTCTTATGGTATGCCTAACTTCACGTCGCAGTTTTCAACTGCCATCCCAGCTGCTGGCCCCAACTTTAGCCTTGGACTTGGGGGCACTACACCTCCTTACACTCCTTTTCCATTTGGTGGTTCTCATATCCCCCAAACGAATCCTATTTTAGGAAGTGTCCCTTTTCTTAACCCCAGGTCTAATCCTTCTACAGCTGGATGGAACAACCTAGCTGGCTGACAAGTTTCGCCTTACATCCATATCCCCTCAGTGCCGATCCCGACCAATACTTTTGGCATGACGAATCCACTTTAATCCTCCAGATTCCCACCTAGAGGAGGTCAGTCTTAGACTTTGGGCAACCCCCAACCCGGATCCAATCCGATTCGGAGCAATTTTCAAAACCCTCAGCTTGGATCTAATCCGTCCGGGGGCAATTTTCATAATCCTTATCAGAACATTCTTGCTAGAATGATGCCCAACCCATCTTATACGAATCAACCCGAAGGAGGTCCTTATAATTCTGGACAGGGTTTTGGTCCTTACCAGAATCCTGGATGGAATGCAGTTCCTAACGCACAATCTTTCGTGGGAGGGTGGGGTCAGATGTCACAACCCCGTCTCCCTTTTCTAGCCATGCTTAATTTGCCATACTTGTCTAAGTTAATGAACGACCCGGTGAGTCGTGATCCCACGTGGCCCCCTGTCCCCACCAAACTTTCGTCAGACATTCCAAAGTTTGAAGGTAATAATGGGGAGGACCCTGGTGACACGTCACTATTTTGCACCTTTGGTGCTCATCTAATTCTCTGAACTATGATTCTATTAGATTACGATTATTCCAACGCACTCTCATTGGAGTTGTGTCACAATGGTCTATCGAGCTACCTAAGGGGACATACGAGTCATTCCATCAGTTGGTACTAGCCTTTCTCAACCACTTTCAATTGCCCATTCGTTACGATGTTGGCCTTGAACTTTTGTCAACTCTATGCCAGGGCACCGACACTCACATCTCAGATCATATCTAAGAATGGCGTAGACGGAAGCGGTTGATTAAGACTCCTATACCCTTGGCCTTTCTTCTATAATGGTTCCTAAAGTCTTTGCACCCTCCTATCTCAAAGGATGTTTCTACTTCTGGGGTCTTCAACGAGGAAGAAGCTATCTTTACAGCCCAACAACTCGATTTGATATACGCTCAGTCTGGGATGTTATATCACCTTCTTCCGGACGCACCGCGACCAATTCAAGATCCTAGACAGAAGCCTGGACCTCATGCCGATGGAATTGTAGGGTCTTCCAGTGTTAAGTCCACAGACTCAACAACGAAGTCTGCCGGAGGGTCAGCTTCATCTGCATCCTCCAAACCCACCCAATCGGCGGATTTACATTCCGTGCAATCGTCGAAGAACCCAAATGGTGACCAGCAACCAGATGGGAATAAAAGGAAAGGTCGAAACAATTGTAAGGGTGGGAAGAATAACAATAAACCTAAGGACGAATACAATAATGGGAGACAGAATGATAATGCTGGACAGGGCAAGAAAGAGAAACGTAAGGTGAAGTTTCCTTGTAAACTTTGCACCGATGACCACCTTACAAATTTATGCCCCAAACTCACGGAGGCTGCGAGGCTTTTAAATCTACCGCCCATTGTGCCAATGAATCCATTCCCACACAACCAACACTTAGCCTCGAGCTCTTCGAACACCGGAAATGCGCCCAGTGGAAGTCAAAACCCATCATCGCAAGATGGCGATCGTGTTTGTATCAATATGGTCGACGCGAAAATAGATATAGCCACCTACTCTCGAGATTATAGCTCTTCAAAAGCTAGTACCAATCTAGAAGCTCCTCCTCCCCCTCCAGAGACGAACTTACAGATTGAGATACCAAAGCCACTACCTCATATTTCGAAAGGAGTACTTAAGCGCTCTACCCACAACCCTAATACTAGAGCTGCCCAGAACTACTATATTTTTGAGGATCTGGGCCAAACCCCTTGCGCGATGTCCACTTTGGAGGTACTCCAGACGTGTCCATCACAGAGGAATGCCTTACTCTCTGCCTTAGGAGCTCTAGAACCTAGTGGCTCGAAAATGATCAAGTTTGACGTCACGATTGTGAAGCCTCGCTTACCCTACCACGTGGCTTTCCAAATCCACGTGGAGTATTCCAAGTATACTATCAAACGAGTAGTTGTTGATGAAGGTGCTTCCACCTATGTGATGTCCCTGGTCTGTTGGAAAACTCTCGGTTCTCCAGCCCTTTCCAAGTCGTTGAACATGTTGACTACATTCGACGATCATTCCTTCCGCCCTCATGGTATTCTCCCGGCCTTTCCAGTCCAGTTAGGTGGGAAGATGGTAGAGGTGGAGGTAGAGGTAGAGGTAGTTGATGCACCTCTCGATTATAACCTTTTACCAGGTCACAATTGGACCTATACTATGGTTGTTGTCGTATCGTCCGTCTTCCGTGTACTTTATTTTCCTTGTCAAGGGGAGATCGTGACTATCGACCAGTTATCCTTTGCGTACTCTAGTCCTAACGCATTTGTTGGACCGTCGATCCTCGTGATCGACAATTCTCAGCCGACAACTGAGAATATCGATCTCGGAATGTATTCTTCCCTCATGGGTACTTTCGACTTCTCGACACTGATTCACCACATTTACACCATGTCTAGTAGGCCCGCTTTTGCAGGGAGGTCCATTCCTTTCCGCACTTCCTAATTTAGTTATCCATGGACACTACCTTCTCCGACTTCATCGTGTGAAGGACAGTTGCATGCTGGCATGGCTATGCCACTATTGATAGAGGAAATTGCGTATCAAGTTGTTCTTGACTCTTTCGCCGATCCTGATCTTGTTACCTCGCAGACGGATCCGGAGGATCCAGTTCTTAGGCCTGTATGGTCCACCTTGTTATCCTGTTCACATGATTGCCTAGATGACACTTTGTCTTTAGACGAAGCCATCCTTGAAGCCATGAATGGTTCCAAAAGACCTTGGGATGACATGCATCATCGATCTTATTTTCTCCCAAGTCTTGAAAGAATCGAGCAAGATGACTTTCGATTTACCTTGAGTGAGATAGTCGATCACGCTGTAGTTCCACTTGATACGCATGGCATTTATGCCGAAGGAAATATGGCGAGTATTTATCCTACCGTTTCGATCAATATCTCTTGTACCCCTGGCAAGATTGAGAACATAAATATAGGTGCAGATTGTTCGCCAGAAGAAAATTTGATCTACATCGATCTCTTCAAAGAATTATGAGATGTATTTGCTTGGTCATATGAAGAGATGCCAGGGATTGACCCTCAGATTGTCGAACATGGGATTAGAACTTATCCGGATGCTAAACCAGTTCGACAACATCTTAGAGCTGTGAATCCTAGGAAGGCCCCTGCTATTAAGGCAGAGGTGGAGAAGCTGCTCAATGCCGGCTTCATCTACCCGGTTCCCTTCACCGAATGGGTATCCAATCCTGTTACCATAAATAAAAATCAAGGAACCATCCGTGTGTGTATGGACTTTCGCGACCTGAACAAAGCTTGTCCTAAAGATAACTTCCCCACGCGTTTCATTGATCAGATTCTCGATGAGTGTGCGGGAAGCGAAATATTTTCTTTTATGGACGGATTTTCGGGCTATAACCAAAGCCAGATCAAACCTGAGGACCAACACAAGACGACATTTATATGTCCTTGGGGTACTTTTGCATACCAGAAAATGCCTTTCAGCCTTAAAAACGTCGGAGCAACCCTCCAACATGCCATGACTTTCGCTTTTCACTATCTCAAGCACATAGTCGAAGCCTACCTGGCTGATCTTGCTGCTCACTCTCTCAAGAGAGTGGATCATGTTATACACCTTCGACTAGTTTTTGAAAGATGTTGTTACTATAGAATCCGGTTAAACCTTCATAAATGCATCTTTTGTGTTAAGTCTAGTTGTCTCTTAGGGTTTTTAGATTCCGAGACCGTGATCATGGTAGATCCTCTTAAGGTTGAGGCAATACTTCAATTGCCTCCCTCGCACACAATTAGACAACTTCAAGGTTTACAGAGAAGAGCTAACTTTCTATGTCAGTTCATACTGAATTATGCCAATATTACTAAGGGTTTCGTGCGCTTCTTGAAGAGGGACACCCCCTTTATCTAGGATGAGCGAGTCCATGAGTCTTTCGATGCTTTGAAGAAAGCCTTGGTATTGGCCCCTCTGCTGAAATCTTCTGATTACAGTAGAGATTACCTGTTGTATATTGCCGCGTCTGTAGGGACGATTGGTATGGTTTTAGTTCAGGAGGATGATGAGCTCCATGAGCACATCATCTACTATGTTAGTCGAAATTTAGTCGGTCCTGAGCTTAATTACTCTCATGTTGAAAAGCTAGCTTTCGTTGTCGTTCATGAAGTCCAACGCTTACGTCACTATATATTACTGTGCAAGACTACGGTGGTTGCCAATGTCAATCTATTTCAATATGTTCTTACTAGACGTAACATCGAGGGAAAAATAATAAATGGATTGTCATCTTACAAGAATTTGATCTCGACTTCGCTTCGGCCAAGTCCAAGAAATCACTAGTTTTTACAGAGTTAATATCTGATTTTACACGATTCGATGAGGATGTTATCCATGTCGATTCATTTGTAGACGAACACATTTTCCTTGTCTCGTCGTCTGATCCTGGTATGGAGACATTGTTTTATATCTTCAAACCTTGAAGTTCGCTCAGCATCTCTTGCGAGATTATCGACGACATGTTAGATACCAAGCCAAAAAGTATACCATCGTCAGCGACACTTTGTATTACCGAGGAGTAGATAATATCTTCCAGCATTTCTTAACTCACGAGGAAGTTGAGTTAGTCCTAAATGATTGCCACAAAGGGGCTTGTGGTGGTCACCTATTCGGGCTTGCGAAAACCCAAAAAATCTTGCGAGTCGGTTATTTCTGGCTCACTATCTCTAAAGATTGTATCGAAGCGGTTAAGAAGTGTCACCCCTGCCAGTTGTTCACTCGGAAAATGTGCTCGCATCCAGCCCCTCTTCACCCAATCATCGTTGTCGGTCCCTTCACCAAGTGGGGGGTAGATTTCGTCGATTGCAACCCAACTTCGACTGGGGGCATCAACACATTATCGTGGCCGTCAACTACTTTACTAAGTGGGCTAAGGCCATGCCTACCATAAAATACGATGGGAAGACTGCAACCTTCTTCTTGTTCAACCAAATTATCGCCCAGTTCGAAATCCCAAGTGAGATTGTCACTGATCATGGCAGTCACTTTCAGAATGAAATGATCGTAGAACTAGCATTAAGCTAGGGTATAGACACGGTCATTCATCCCCTTATTACCCCCAGGCAAATGGGCAAGTAGAAGCCGTCAACAAGTCTCTCAAGACCATTTTGCAAAACATTGTCAGTCGGAGTAATTCCAATTGGCACATCATGCTATATCCCGTGCTTTGGGCATACTGAACCTCGGTTAAAATTACCACCGGTTTTTCCCCTTTTTAGTTAGTGCACGGTGTGGAGTCGATCCTTCCTGTTGAATGTGAAATCCCTTCTCTCAAGATGGCAGTTGAGCTCCTACCTGACACTTTAGATTTAGAGCGACGCCTTGTGTACCTAGAGATTCTTGACGAGCAACCTCGAGACGCCTTTACGGCTATTGAGGCAAACAAGAAACGTGTCAAGGCTCAGTACGACAAGTCTATCTGTCTCCGGTTGTATGCTGAGGGTGACTTGGTTCTCTTATATGACCAATCCAAAGAACCGCCAGGGGCAGGCAAGTTTAAACCCATGTGGCATGGTCCTTACATCGTGCAACGTGTCCTAGAAAAAGGAGCCTACGAATTAGAAGATTATGAAGGGAATAAGTTGGCCGAGCCCATAAATGGGCTTTACTTGAAAAGGTACTACGCTTGAGCCCTAGGCTTGGGTGGAACTCTTTGTATACTAATGTAAATTTAGTGTATATACGTCTCTTTTCTCCTTTTCTTTTGTCTTTAGCTTGCTTATCGAGTTTTCCCTTTGTTGGTAGATGTCAACTGAGTCTTCGGTCTACCTAGGATTCGCAGATGGAGCTAGTTGTCATACATGGAACTTGGCTTCCGCCGCTTGGGTGGTTTACTCACCCGAGGGTCTGCTGGTGTCTTCAAGTTGCGCATGCCTAGGGCCATCCACGAATAATGTGGCCGAATATAGCATCATCATCGAACTTTTGCGTGATGCTATCTCACATGGCATTCGGTCTTTAGAGGTTCGCTTGGATTCCCAGTTAGTAGTATGTCAGTTGAACGACCGTTACCGCGTGTGTGATCTTACTTTACTCTGTTGATTTCTACGGGTACATCTTTTAGAACGACAATTTGATTTTATTACATATTATCACATTCCCAGGAGTTCTAATCATGCATCTAATGCCTATTCTAACTATGTTTTAGATTGGCATTTGTCACATTAATAAAGCAAAGAAAACCATTAAATCAATGTACACATTGTAATATATAAGTAAAGCCGAAGATCCTTTTTTATATATTTCAAAATATGGTGTTTATATTACAAAATTAGGGCTAAAACTGTTGATACACATATACAACCGGTATACATATCCCACGAAATCTACGCCTGTGGCGCCAAATGTGTGTCATGGTAGCAAACCACGATGTTTGCAAGACGTTGGAAGAGTCGTACCCATGCTCTAGGTACACCAACCACCTGTCGCTGCATGGCTTCAGGTAGATCCTCCACCTGAACCATAGGAATGCTCTGTGTCAAACGAGACATGTTGCCCTGCACGTTTTGTAGGATTCTTTCTGCTTCTCCTCTCACCGCCTCATCTCCTCAGTTCCTCCATCTATGTCGTAGGAATCCATCTAGTCGTCGCGGACCCATGTTTGCAATTACACAAGTGTCTAGTTGATACTCAAACACCATCCCAAAAATATTTTTGTTTCTTAAATACAAAAATACAAAAAAATGAAATATTTAATTTTTTTTTACCTATATCACCGTAGGTGGCCCCTGGTGGAAGTGGCATATCAGGATCTCCTCGGAAATCAATCCTAGCATAGGGATAGTCGTCTAACGGAATGATCCGTCACCGCCACCAGAAGAAAAAATCATCAATGTAGGGTGTGGTCACCCTACCTCCCCCCTGCCGTATCATGACCTCGATCGACTGTACCATGGCTAGATCGTTTGGTCCTCTAGGAAGAACCTTCACTCCAGGTCCCAGACTTGGAACCCGCTCAAAAAAGAAGCTGCAAAGAATAGAAGCAAACCCGAAGTTTCGCTTACTCCCTTGTTTGCACTTTGTCAACTGACTTTTCATTTTGGTCAGCAGTGAGGTACACCAGTCGTAGACAGTGGGTCTAGCACACTCTACTGTGTAAAACATCAACGGTCTCAATGCTTGATGTAATGAGGTCGAACCTATAATCCTGGTAAGCACAAGCACTATGATCTTCAAACTGAGATTACTTATTGCCCGGATGGGGACTTGACTTCCCACCTTAGCAGTCCCTGCTATACAGTGGGCATCAATATTATCTTCGATCTTCATCCCACTCCTAGCTCCGCGTGACTTGAGGTTCACAACCTCCCCTCAGCGTGATAGACCAGTCAAGAAGTATATGTCCTCTACTTTGATCCTCAGGGGTTGTCCATCGAGGATAAAACTTTTGCTATCAGGGTCCCAGTAACCCACCAACATCTCCAATAACCTCACTTGGGCCCTCATTCCTTTGAGAAACCAAAATTTGTACAAACCACATCTTTTTAGAGCCTCTTGAGCCACCGTATCTCATTCAACAACTGCATCCACCTCCTCATGCTCTCGCTCTCTCCATTCCAGGACCATCCTGCAAAAACAAATCAAATTTTTTGAGTTAAACACCCTTTTTTGGCCATTTGTGTACCTATACGCGACCTTCTTTGCACACAGTCGCATGTAGAACTTGATACACGCTCCTTGTGGTTCACACAAGGGCGTATACCTTTTCATACACATGACCTTAACAAAGGAGACCCATGTACACTGAAAATCCTAATTTACACCCTCAATAACTAAAAAAATGGAACCTAATTCAAAAATGTAATCCACTGAATTTGAAGAGGATGAGTTGAAGAGTTACCTGATCCAGACAGTTTGTGATTTCGTTGCCCGATGCTCCTGCAATCATCGTTTGAATCTTGGAGGTATTTTTGGTCCAAATTGCACTATTTGGGTAAAAATCAAAAGGATACAGTAATTTTTTATTTTCTTACTATTTATAAACTATTTTTACCCACTTTATATAGTTTCATGCTATTTTTTAACCTAATGGACTAATTGAAATATGGTTTTGAGCTGGTTTGTTGTAGTTCTTACACAATTTTCTTGCGGATTTCAACGTCATGATTGGTCGTTCGTCACCTCGGGCAGGTATTTTCATAACGTAGCATATAGGATAGGTATCCACTCCATCGTGCATTTTCGCATTATCCTTCGACTACCCCTTTTTTTTTATGCCTTGGGTACGAACCCATTTGTTGCGACACAAAACCTTACGTCTGTTATAAGTAATGTCGTTAATAAATGGTAGAGACTTACCAAACATGGGTGCCCTAGTTAAATCCCCTTTGTCATTTGGTGCCCATGCCGAGTTTTTCCTTAGGACCGGGAGTCCATTATAACTTGATACATGACTTTATAATGAGCCTCATTTCTCATTCATGCACATGCGGCCTTATTCCCCTTGGACTCCCAAAAACGAGTCTTAGTTAAGCTCTTTTCCGACTCGTGATAAAAAATGGAAAAGATTGCCGAGTGATTTGTCCCTTTCACACTCGTTAAACTGGATTTGAAAGGTCATGAGTCTTAGTTAAGCTCTTTTCCGACTCGTGATAAAAAAATGGAAAAGATTGCCGAGTGAATTTGTATTTTTCACATTCGTAAATAGGATTTGAAAAGACGTCTATTTGGCACAAGATTACCCCTTTTTCACACCAAGTAGACTACAAGACATAAAAAAAGACATTTTTTGGCGTTAAGTTGTGATTGCATCTCATGCCCTCGCTTGTAGTACTAAGCCTTTAGCCGGTTCTTGCTTTGTGTTATAAACCGTTGCCTAAGAAGTTTTGCATCCTCAATCAAGCAGAGCCTTGTTTATGTCCTTCGCAATTTGACACCCTATACCCTGGAGGAAACATCACGCCGAGTGTCCATCTCTCGCATGCATTTCCTTGCATTAAGCATAGGTACGTTCCACTGATGGAGCTAGTTTTGCTTACTTGCGACACTCATTTCCTCCTCTGTATCATAGCATTCATTTGTTATGAAAAAACAAAAAAAGACAGGCGGGAAGGGAGTACTATATCATAATTGGAAGCAGTCATGTCGCCTTTGAACAGAGCACAAAATTATTGAGTCCTTGTGTCATCATAATTTTGGGTTTTAGCATGGCCTTAGGAAGTTGATCTCATTATAGAGTTTTCTCTACCAACTGGTTACTCTTCCAATCCCTATAGATAATGTTATTGATGTCTCCTACATCTAATCGTCACATCGTTGAGTCTATGATGCCGGATTCCACCACATGTCTCATGCTCTTGTTCAAAGGAAGTCTCACAACTTGCGTCAACCACTCCTCAAAAATCTTGACTTTGCATGTCGGCCATACCCTCAGTTTGTCTCATAATCACATGATACTATGGTCTGATTATGCACCCTGGCCCTACTTGCATCATCGGTGGGTCGCCTTGAACCCAGTAATCGACATTTTATCATTGGTCGTTGACTGGGTGGTTTCCCTTGTGTTCGACGGCAAGACATCTATTCACACTTTGGGATTCGTGCAGTGTCTTGGATGCCATTAGCCTTATTGATGGTTTCCTCACCTCTGTCAGTAGTGTTCATCATTGGATGTTATTCAGATTGTCTTTTTCGTGTACCGCTTGCATTTGATACACATGAAAGACGCATAGGGTCGTTGGTTTGTGAACATGTTCTTCGTCCGATCTCCACCAAATTATGAAGCTCCTGCTTTGTTCCTCGTGCTGACTGATGAGAGATGCCCTAATGCTCTCCTTTCAGCGTGTCTCTTTCCATCAACTTCAGCTCATCTATTCTAGATACGGGACCTAGAGTTTTATGGGTACCTTGAGGCTTGCAATCATTAGTGGCAGGCTCTCTCGCCATTGACAAATGGGAATACGTCAATGTCTCCTAATCAATGGATTTCTCAAGTGTTTGACACCAACTCCTTTATTCACACTTGTAGGAATCTACTCGGTGCCTTGATACCTACTTTCATTATTGGTAGGTTGTCTTGCGCTTGTTAATGGTATACCTCAATGATCGGTAATCAAACGATGTCTCATTATGTTCGACCTCAACTCCTTTATTCACATGATGTAGACTTGCACCCTTGATGGATAGTGTAGAAGACTTGAAGACGTCACTATGTGGCTGCAACTTTCTTAAGTTGTTGCTTCCCTTTCATTGGACCAACACCTGTTCGACTTTAGTGATCATGGGAGATCAGATTGTACTCCATGGTATACATATATCTTTAGATTGATTTTGAGACTGGTTTCACTAGGTCTTGTTCGTGACTATGACAACTTTTGGCATATAACCGCAATTGTGTCTGCCTATTCATGGCCACAGACACTTACTTGGTATATTTTCCACATGGATCTGCATTGTATTCTTGGTAGCCATGTATGCAAAGTCAGTACATAATGTAATGAGCAATCGAGTTTGTCCAGCTGGTTCTCTACCACTCCACTCCTGGGTTATTTATAATGTATTTTGACCATCGCAGATACTCCTCTAATCTCACACATTAGGGGGCATCTGATATAGCAAAATTTGCCTCACCATTGCTATCTTGCACAAAGGGCCTTTTTCCATTTCCCTATGCAGACTTATCATCCCTTTTTGACAAATCCATAGCTAAAAATAAACATTTTTCCACATATACACGCCCTATCAACTATACAGCAAGCGTATACGCATGTTGCTCCACTACAACCCGTGTACATCAGGATTTGTTCCATAAAATACAAAAATGGACTTGGGTTTCCATGTCACTGCAAGAGATCTCTGATCCTTGGCCTTCCATATATTGGAAACGTTCTGACTCGACCCTTTAGTTGCATTTTGAAGGCTATAAGAGCACAATTTCGAGCTATGGAAAAGAGGAGAAAGCATTCAACTTTGAGAGCAAAGTTACTATGGAGAAATTACTTCATATTGAGTTTGCATCCCTTTGTCCCTCAAGTCTGAACATAGTGTTCAACCCCCAAGCTCTTTCCCTATTGTTGATAGAACCTCATTCTCTCTCTCTTTTGAGCTTGCCTTTGGTGGAGGATTGATGTGGTGGAGACCCAGTTGGAAGGAACTTGGTTCCTTGGTTTCAAACCGTTTCGACATGGAAGTCTGTAATGTTGACACTTTTGTTGATCAATTATTAATAAAAATACTCCTTTCCCGTCCTATTGGTATCATGCAAATATATGATTATTATCCATGGGCATGTTTGTAATGTTTATTAATGGATTATGCTATCTGATGTGCTAACCCCTTTACATTATCACTATATACTTGTTTTGCTTGTTTGTTAAGAACTTATTGCAGGTATAAAGCTTTGGGTAGAACTGCTCAACGGTGGAACATCATCAAACGCTGGATCGAGGTAGGCCTCTTTCTTATCTTGCACATTTGTTTATATAGCATACAATGGAATTGAGTTGATTTCCACAGTCATACCTGTCTCTTGTGGTTTACCCTTGGCCATAGAGAGCTTTTCCCTCATAACAGAAATGGCGACTCCACTAGGGAGAGATCTTTCTTCCAGTCTAGTACAGACCATTGCATACATCAGACTACCAACTGCACTCGCATATGGAACATGAGACATGTCCTCCTCTTCTTCATGTGTCTTGGGACACTCATCCGCAAATAAATTTACACCAACGGGAATAGGAACCTTGACTGGTTTACATTCCTGCATATTAAACCTTTGCAATATTGTCTCGACGTATTTTCTTTGATTTAACTGGAGTTTCCTCCTTCTCCAATCTCTTTTAATTTCCATGCTCAAAATGAAATTTGAAGCACCGAGATCCTTCATGTCAAATTTAGAGGACAACTGAGTTTTCACATCTTGGATAATCTCCTTGTTGTTTCCTATCAACAACATGTCATCCACATATAAGACCAAATAAATCAAATGATCACCAATTAATTTAAAATACACACAATGATCTTCTTTGCTTCTTGTGAAGCCAAGTCCCAGCATATAAGTATCAAATTTTTGATACCACATTCTTGGTGATTGTTTTAAACCATACAGGGACTTTTTCAGCTTGCATACCAGCTCCTTCTTTCTCTTCACAGCATAACCTTCTGGTTGCTTCATATAGATTTCTTCTTCCAGATCCCCATGTAGGAATGTTGTCTTCACATCCATTTGTTCTATTTCAAAATCAAATGCAGCAGCAACAGATAACATAAATCTTATGAAGGTTAACTTGGCAACAGGAGAAAAAATCTCACAAAAATCAATTCCCTCAACCTGGGAATAACCCTTTGCTACTAACCGAGCTTTGTATTTCTCCACTTTTCCTTCTGTATTCAACTTCTTTTTAAATACCCATTTGTTGCCAATGGGATTTCTTCCAGTTGGAAACTCCACTAGATCCCAAGCCTCATTCTTATCCAAAAATGCCTTTTCTTCGTCCATGGCCCTTTTCCAGAGATTTCCATCCTCTGAATCCACTGCCTCCCTAACGGTTCTAGGATCATCATCAGTAATAGACAAAGTAAAATTTGAATGGAAATCAGATGGACTATACCTTTCCAGTAGCCTTCTTTCTCGATCCGATCTCCTCAATACTGGAGTATGAGGATCTTCTTCTTCTTATTCAAGTTCTTCTGTAGAGTCTGATTCATCATCCTTTAAATAAAACTCTATCTTCTCTGGTTCTTCCTTACTTGGTAGGGCTTCCTGTTTAACAACATCCTTCATTTCTCTAAATACCACATCTCCGCTATACACTACCTTTTTAGTTTCTGGGTTCCAAAGCTTATAACCTTTGAGACGATCTTTATATCTAATACAGATACACTTTTCAGCCTTCTTATCCATCTTACTCATGTTTTCCTTTGGAACATGAACATATGCATCGCAGCCAAAAACCTTGAGATGTGTGAGAGAAGGTTCCTTACCAGTCCATACCTCTTGTGGAGTCTTGTCGTCCAACGTTGATGAGGGTGATCTTTTGACTAGGTAACATGCAGTACCCATTACCTCTGCCCAAAATTCTTGCCCTAATCCGGCACCATTGAGCATGCACCTTGCTTTTTCCATCAATGTCCTGTTCACCCTTTCTGCAACTCCATTCTACTGAGGTGTATATGGAGTAGTCTTCTGCCTTTCTATACCGCACTTCTTGCAAAACTCTTAAAATTCATTTCCGTAGAACTCTCCGCCATTATCTGTCCTCAACACCTTAATTCTTTTCTCTGTTTGATTCTCAACAAGAGCCTTAAACTCTTTAAACCTGTCAAAGACTTTAGATTTCTTCTTGAGGAAATATATCCAAGTCTTCCTCGAGAAGTCATCTATAAATGAGACATAGTACATGGATTTTCCCAATGATGGGACCGACACAGGTCCAAAAACATCACTGTGAACTAGATGTAAAATTCCTTCTGCCCTCGTTGCACCAGAGGGGAATCTTACCCGATTTTGCTTCCCATATAGACAATGTTCATAGAAATCAAAATCCAAAGAACAGTTAGACATACCTTCAACCATACCTTTACCATGTAGTAATCGAAGACCCTTCTCTCTGATAT
The DNA here is from genome assembly GCA_032191745.1 of Picea mariana. Classification (NCBI taxonomy): domain Eukaryota; kingdom Viridiplantae; phylum Streptophyta; class Pinopsida; order Pinales; family Pinaceae; genus Picea; species Picea mariana. Next base: position 5,494 of record JASDQU010100444.1, on the reverse strand, counting down.
GCCCCATTCTTTGATGCCATAGCATAACCTTTTGCTCTAGAGACTGTAAGAGTTCTTTCTTCTTCAACTCCAATACAAGAACAATGGAACTATTACACCCATCACTAATAGTGCTTCCTTGCAGCTTATACACAACTCCAAACCAAACTTCCCTCAGCAACACCATTGCTCCTCGAACCATCCTGCAGGTTTCCTTTTCAAATATTGTTTTTACCCCTGCATCGTCCATTTTGCCTACAGAAATCAAATTTCTGGCCAAAATTGGGATGTGCAAAACAACAGAAAATGTTCTAATCCTTCCATCTATGAGCCTCAACTTGACTCTTCCTCTTCCTATGATTTTGGTTGTTGAATCATTACCTAAGAAACCATTACCTCCATCATACCTTTCATATTCACAGAACCACTCCTTGTGGGGGGTCATATGAAAGGATGCACAAGAGTCAACCAGCCATGCCTCATGATCTACATGTGTGCTTGAAGAGGCCAAGTACACATCCCCTCCGTCTTCCTTGGAGGTCTTTTCTTCTCTAGAAGAAGATTCTTTCGATCCCTTCTTTTTCTCAACTTTGGATCTACATTGCTTCTTATAGTGCCCTTCTTTTCCACATATCCAACATACCCTTACAAACTTTCCGGTAGATTTAGATCTACCCTTAGACTTAGATCTCCCACTTGAGAAATTAGATATATTTATCTCCTAGGAACGTCCTCTTGCAAATAATGCGTCTGTGCTATGTCCTTCCATATTCTTCCGTCTCATCTCCTCCGACAACAAGGATGAGACCACTTCTTCAAACTTCAAGGAAGTTGTATTACTACCTATGGCCACAACCAGACTATACCACGAGTCTGGTAAAGAACACAACAAACTGATACATTTATCTTCATCTGAAATTTTAATCTCAACAGATACTAACTGACTTACCATAGTATCGAAGACATTCAAATGCTTTGCCACCGAGTCTCCATCTCTCATCCTTAGGTTATACAACTTCTTTCTCAGGAATAGTTTATTTACCAAGAACTTAGACTGATACAACTTCCCCAACTTTTCCCATAAATCCTTGGTTGTAGCTTCCTTTGACACATTCAGTAATACTGCATCGAAGAGACACAGTCTGAATGTGCTCTTTGCCTTCCGATCCAACTTTTTCTAGTCATCTGCAGAAGTTCCTGTAGGTGCAGTACCTGGATCTACCGCGATCCACTGATCTCTGCCCACCAACAGATCTTCCATCTTAAGCTTCCACAGTTCAAAACTTTTCCCATTAAACTTCTTGATCTCTATCTTCGAATTGCTTGCCATTTCTTTTCACCTGAAAAAGCAATACCGTAGATCTCCCACTATAACAAGGCTTATCACAGTCCCGAGCCAAACCCTTGACCACAAAGGCGTCCCCCTGAAGCCAATAAAGTTCTGATACCAAATGTAGATTTTAACCTTGTACAATATCTACTACAAACAGATATTCAGTAAAGGAACATAATAGATACAATGGCAGATACAAACATTACATAAAGATTTTTCCCCTCGAAACCCAAACCGGGAAAACCAACATATTCTATATTATTCATCATGTTACAATGTTTACAATACAAAATACATATAGGAGCCAACGACATCCAAAACCCTAACCCAATGACCTGGATTAGTCTAAAACCCTAATTCCTTAACCAAAAATAGAAAACCATCGACAAAGAAACCATGTGTCGAAAAACCACCTAAATATAATGTAGTCTCGAAAAATGTGGTCCTGATGTAGAATTTTTTTTTTCGGGCGCGATGCCCGCGAACCCCCACGCCCGGCGCATATACTCAGACACTGCTACTCGTGAAAAGAATATAACACATACCCACACATGCAAGACCCCCTACTAATCCTATGGCGACCCCACCAGTAGGACCATAAGGAGGAATCGTGCAAATTGCAACTACAATGACATTTCATGGTCTTGTGCAATATCATATATTCCTCAATCATCAAGGAGGCCATAATAATGAATATTGTGAGATTTGAAGAAGTCATGGACATTCTCCAAGGCATTGCCCAGTTTTACAGAAATATACCCTTGCCACTAATACTCTGTACCGCGAATTTTGTGGGTCACCTACCCATACTACAAAGCAGTGTCGTGCTCTAGATGCTCTTGCAGATAAATTAGTTCACTCTGCATTTGGGATTGATGAAGCTCCTCAAGGGTTTGGAGGAGGTCGCAGAAGAGGTCGCACTGGAACTATTCAGATAAATGTCTAATCCTACAATGTCGACAGTCACAGAACCAAGTTTTGAGCTTCAACCAACAACCTGTTGGCAGCCAACTATTTTTTTTTATTACTATAAAAACGCTGCCTACACCTCTTGTCTTCTAAGCGACAAATCGTCGTCGCACTACGCTTCAAGACATTTGTTTCTTTTTGCGACAATTGCAAATTTGATTTCGATTTGATTTTTCACAACTGAAGGTGTGAAAACACCTCTCTCGTTGTTTGGACTGTCGTCATTTTTTATTGATTTGTTGAAACACATGTGACCATTGGTTTATCACTTCACTGCAAAGGGTTCTTTCAAACTATAGTCATTCACTTTAACTGTGCAACTTGATTTCTCTAGGGAAAGTGATGTCATAAATTTCTTGCTTTTGGTTTTGTATGTGACTCAATTCTTATTACTTTGAACTCTCAACTTATCATTTTCATATGTTGCAATGTTTTGACACTTCGATTATGCTAAAACACATTGACAATAGTATGAGTTTAATTTAATATAAAGTGGTGATAGTTTGAAGTTTTTGCAAAAGCACTTTGATCAACCTATTGGTATTTCGATTTTGTGATTTAAACCCTTGCTCGATACATTGGTTTTATGAACCGATCATATAGTTTCGGGCTATGTATTGGCATGAATGTATTAACAGTGGTGTGAGGCATTGAAGTGACACGACTGATCGATGGTTAGTGCTGGATACTATGTTGATTGGACTATACACTTGGCACTTGAACGTAACGCGTGGTCTTAGTTCTGTTTCGGGTAAGTGGCACGTTAACATRATTACACGCCGATTTCCTGGCCGATATGCATGGTATAAACGATCATGTTTTGATAACACTGTACTCAGTTAATTAATGCAGTGCGTGGCGGTGGTAATCCCACCACCTTCGCACGCATGGAGTTTTTCTCGGTCTCGTCAAGCATTCAATCTGTTAAACCCTCGCGTTATCACTCTGTGTATTGTTTCATTCACTTGGAACCCTACCATGTGCAGGAACTATGGCTCCTGTTGTGAGAGCCGAGCCCAACGGGTCCCAAGCACTGTTAGCTTTTGATGGTGCATATGACGACTTAGAAGAGTTCGGGTGGATTCCATTTATCAGGAAATTTGATGGTTACGATATCACTGTGTCTCGGCAGTTTGCTTTATCGTTCGATGGCTATAGGGCCAAAGTTGGAGATGTCCAACTTGAAATCACTGAACAATCCCTCAGCTCTGCGACTGGCTTGCCTGCCGAAGGACAAAAATGGTCGAAAAGCTGTAAGGTTAAGGATGTTCTGTGGACATTACTGTTTCAATCCCGCACGGTGAATTCATGCGACCGAGGCTTACCAGCGAAGATGTTAAAACCCCGCTGGTATGATCTCTTGATGATTATCAAACAGTTTGTAACTTGTGAAGGCAGGTACGGGTTTGTGTTCCTATTTCACCTACGCTTGTTAATGATTTTTATGGGTTTTGGGCTTAGTATGCCACACTATTTACACAGAAGTCTGTTCAAAATGGATAAGAGATATAAGCGTAGCCATGCTGACACTAGTCTTTTTCATGTTGGGTTAATTCAGATGATTTTTGTTTATGAATTGGGGTTACGACGAGATTCCTGGCGTGATTTTCTCAGCCGCAACGGTTTTGAAGGATCACATCCTCCACAGGTGGACAAGCCTATGATTGCAGAGAACAAACCCAAACCCCCTGTGCCTTATGATGTTCTCCTACCCAAACCTAAACCCAAATTATCTTTTAATTCACCTCTGGCTATGACTAAACAGACCGAAGTTGCTAAAGCTACAACCCGTAAGACTAGAGCAAAGACTGTTGCTAATACTAGATGCAAGAAGAATGCTAGGCTGATCTCTCGCATGGCGAGGAATAAACCTAAACCCCCTGTGCAGTTAGATCCTATTGCGGTCAGCGAAGACTCGGATTCTAAAGTTGAACGGTTTCTCGTTGAGGAATACCCTTACTCCGAGGGTTTGTGTGACAAAACTCCTTGCGATTTTGTTGAAAACTCACCTCCTTACCTGCGTGGAGACCCTGAATTCCCTGGTATCGAACCACCGCGTGCAACTCTCGGGGAATCATCAGAACCCCCTCCTGTTCAGGCTGTTACATCACCTTGTGACCAATGTGGACTGTGGTTAGAAAGATACTATCTGGATGTCCCAACAATGCAATCCAAAATTCGTGATTTGGAGGACCAAGTGGCAAAGCTCACTAGTCAGAACGCAACGAAGCAACCCAACGACAAGAAACCACGAACTGATGGGACAATCTTGTTCAAAAATTGTGAGTCTGCTACAGCCATTGTCAATTCAAGATTGACATAGTCTCAGCACCTGCGATGGTATAGTTCTCGATTATTTATAAGACACCCTGCTCTGTTACATAAGTGTGCTTCACTGTATATGATTTTGGTTTGATGTATTATTTTGTTATGGTTTAAGATCCAATTGGATTCGATTGTGATTTAATGAATCATCGAATAGATATGATTGTCCATCTTTAGTTCGATACCCTGATTGAATTTGTTGTATTTTAAAAATAGAGTGTTGTTCGTGATGAAATTTTCGATGGTGCGATTTGAATCAGTTATGGGCAAAAATGGTTTGAATTAGTTAGCTTTCTGTGTCGTTTGAACCAAAAGCGAGTGATTCTCTGTTGATGCATAACTGATTGCGGCTCATTCGATTTTCCATTACTGCTTGAATTGAATTCTGTTTAAAGTTTCGGTTTCACTTCTATAATTGATTTAGTAAAATTCGTATGGATTTATGAATCATGTCGATTTTATCGCACCTGTCTGTTGACTGTATGGTGACTAATCGCGAAAGCTTTTGAGTTGATATTCCAATACGAATGATGCTATTTCATATTGTGTTTTCAATTGATTGACATCATCCTGCTATAATTAGTTTATATGGCTATGCCTGTGAACTGTTTGGAACTCTGCCAACGAGATCTATGATGGGATTCTATGGATATGATTACGCATAAAATTGTTACAGTTTTCTATATTGGCAAAGGTCGAATGATATGCTGATTGATAATCATTGTTTGCAATTCCCTACTGTATGGGTTACCATTGATGGCATTCATGAATCGTTCTTGTTATGATTCGATTTGGTTTTGTGCTTATTGCAAGCAGGGTATTCATACTCTGCCCCGATTGTATCCAATTGGATTTGATTTGATTTGAGGGATTACTTTTATTAAATCA
>JASDQU010100443.1:246658-265305 GCA_032191745.1 Picea mariana | reverse complement strand
GTAAAGGTCGAAGGTCTACCATCTTGTGTGAGCACTATACCTATACTAGTGCTAGAAGCATTTGATTCCACCACAAAGGTTTTGTTGAATTCAAGCGTGGCTAGGAAATGAGTAGTGCACATGCCCCTCTTTAATTATGTGAAGGCTTGCTCAGTAGTAGGTATCCAATGGAATGCATTCTTATTAAGAAGGTCAGTCAATGGCTTAGCAATTTTTGCATAATGGTGGAAAATTTTCATGTAATATCCTGTGAGACCAAGAAAATATCTTAGGCGCTTTAAGGTTTTGGGTCGGGGCCATTCCTGCATAGATTGTATCTTTTTGGGGTCCACTTTTACCCCTTCTCGACTGACAATGTGTCCCAAGTATTCCACTTCACTGGCTCCAAATGAACATTTGGTATTTTTGACAAACAATTGTTTTTCCTTCAGCAAATGAAGGACTTTGTACACATGAAGAAGGTGGCTATCCCAAGTGCAGTTGTAAATGAGGATTTCATCAAAGAAAACCAAGACAAACTTTCGAAGGTAATGTTTCAATAATTTATTCATGAGACTTTGGAAGGTGGATGTGGCATTGCAAAGGCCAAAAGGCATAACCAAGAATTCATAATTTCCTTCATGAGTTTAAAAAATCTGAAAGCAGTCTTCGGAATATATGCCTCTTTCATCCAGATATGGTGATAGCCTGAGAGAAGGTCTAATTTGGTGAATACACAAGCACCTTGGAGTTCATCTAACAGATCGTCAATGATAGGAATGGGAAAATTATCTTTGATGGTGAGTTTATTCAAGGCATGAGAATAAGGGCACATGCGCCAAGTACCTTCTTTATTTAAGACCATCACCACTGGTAAAGAATATGGGAAGGTATTGGGGAGAATTACCCTTGCCTCCAGTAATTCTTGTACCATATTTTTGATTTCATTTTTCTAAGCAAATGGACATCTATAGGGATGTACATTGGGGGGTTGACTGCCCAGAAGGAGAGGGATGTTATGATCATGCTCACCCCTGGAGGGAGGTAAGGTGGTCAGAATCTCAATGATCTTGGGGCACTTATCCAAGATAAGTTGCAGGTTGGGAGGAACTACCTGAGAGGCATGTTCAGTAACTTGGATGGCATTAAATTGAGAAATCATGCCATGGTGGCATTTCTTCAACAGTTTTTCCATCCTGTGAGAGCTGATAATTTCAGGAGAGCCCGCTTAGAGACCTCGGAGGGTATATGAGTGAGTGTCTTGGGTGAAGCTCATATATAATTCTTAATAATCCATTATGATTGTCCCCATAGTGAAAATCCATTCCATAACTAATACAATATCACAACTACTCATGGCAATAGAGAACATGTGTGTTTTCAGAGTATAATCACCCATTTGGAGTTTGATATTCTCACAATGGACCCCACACTTCATAGTACCACCATTAGAAATGAGGATTTAAAAATTAGAAACATGGCAGAAAAATAAATGGATCTCATCAGCAAGCATGCGATGAATAAAATTATGGGTGTTGCCACTCTCAATCAACACTGCCACCGTCGGATGTTTGATGTAGCCCTTGAGCTTCAATGTCTGTGGGGCTGAAATACTTGAGAGGGCATGAAGAAATATGATGGGTTCCTCTAGTTCCACAAGGTTTACAACTGAAGCTTCAACGTGATCACTTGGTGGAGCCTCATCTAAGTCATGAGCCTCATCTGATAGAATTTCTTTAGAAGGAGATCAAGCGGATGCATCAATCTAGAAGAACTTATGTTCTCTACATTTATTCCCTAGTGAATACTTTTCATCATAATAGTAGCAAATTCCTTGCTTGCGACATTCTTCCATTCAGTTGGAGATCATTTTTTGACCTTTAATGTTTGTGTCAGAGCAAGGTGAGCCCTTGGGTGAGAACGGTTGAGAATTGGAGCCTTCATGGGTGGGGCCTGAAGGATGGTCTCAATTTCCTTTTCTAATTGACATTCCTGCAACCAGGTAGTAGGATTATGTATGCTCACATGAGCCTGGATGGCTTCCTTTAAGCCATTAATAAAGCATTCAAGGTAAAATGCATTAGATAATCCCTCAGTCTAGATAGCTAATTGTTCAAATTATGTGATTAAATATGTGACTGATCCAGTTTGGCCAGCTTGGTGAGTCTACCCAAAAAATGTGATTTCCTATCAAAACGAGCACAAACTGCTTTAGTGAACAGGTTACAAGTGGGATTTCCTAGATAGTGTTTCTTATGACACTACCACCATTGTCATCGTTCTTAATCCAGGTACAAAACCCCTATATGGAGTTTGGTCTCATCATCCCAAATATTATGGAGGGAGAAGTATTGTTCCATTTAAGAGACCCACCCTATTGGGTTGGATCCATCAAAATTTTTCATGTCAACTTTGGGCACCCTATTCCAAGAGTGTGGAGAAACCCAAGGGGAGTGGGAGGAATGAGTATGCTCATAATGGGAATGTTGAGGGTCTTCTGCATTAGGCTCAACCTGCTTACCTTTTGTGAATGGTTGCATGGCTTCATGGATGGCTGCTTTGACTGCTGCAGGGAGGGAGTCGTTGATTGTTGTTTGTATGGTAGCAGGGACAAATTCCATTCTTGATTCTAAGTTGGACAACCAAGTCTCCCAGTCTTCTTAGGTTTGGGCTATAGTGGTTGGCATGGTAGCATCATAGGTAGTATATGAAGTGTCGGGATGGAAATCAAGACCAAAAAAAATGAGATGTACCAGAGTGATCAGGAAAAATAGAGTCCAATGTGATAGGTGTCAATTAAGGGTGTCTCAGAAAGGGGTGGGACCATGGAGAGAAAAAAAGGCTTAAAAATGATGGGTACCATTTCGATTAGAAGGAACAGAGGAATTCAATGGACTAGGTTACAAGTAAGGGTGTTGACAAGCCCCAGAATTTTTTTTTTACTCTTGTGGAGTTATACTTCGAGATGAATAAGACTGCAGTGAAGAAATGGCCAAATGTTTAACAGGAAGAAATGTGTAGTAATTTTGCAACCAGAATGCAGGAGACATAGTTGCATGGCAATAGATCTTGTTTGTTTTGTTTATGTTTCCATCCCAAGGATTAGGGTATTCAAGGTTTCTACATACAAGGGTTTTCCCTATATTATAGCTCTCTTATATACATACAGGGTCCAACAATAGTACTCGTCCCAATATCTCAGGGCACCAACTAAGGAGGCTAGACCATGCCCTTAGCCATACTACTGGACTACCCAGGTATTAGAGAGTATCTTCCCAAGTGTTTTTCTCTGTGGCACTATAGCAGTCAGGCGACCGAGTGGTTTATCTACGGAGGGCTTCAAGAGATGTAGGTCGATATGTATACAAGTGTTGTCTAATGTGCTACCACTTGAAGGGGTACCAACAGGGGTTACAAGGGTGGACAATAATCTGTGCTTAAGTACCACTTGTATTTATTACATGTATGAGTCCCCGACTGCGGGTTTATGCGCGGAATCACAAATATTTGTGGCTTAAAGATGTTGGAATACATCTCTACCCTAAAAAATAAATTACCCCACAAGTTTTGCCCGGGAAAGAGCTCTGATACCACTTGCAATATTTCAGATAAAATATAATATGCAAAACATAAATATTTAGCAAGTAATGGCAGAACAACAATGATATATCCATAACAATACCAAAATAATACCAGAATAACACCAGAAATAGGACCTTTATTAATGATAGCAATTTTCACTTGCCTCTTCGAGGGGGAAACCTCCAACAGAGAAAATCTCTATTACAATAATATCCAAGACAAAAATATCCAATGCCTCCTACTCTTATTTATACTAATTTTGTCTTCTAAGGAAACTTCTAGAGGAAGATCTTTCTAGAAGAGAAAGATTTTATTAGGTCTTCTTACATTGACTTATTCTCCTTTATTTATTAGGCCTTATTAACTAATGTCGGCCTTTATTACATAGAAAACATATCCTACTAACTAATGACCCATGGAGAGGGGTTAGGATCGGATCCTAACAGAAGTAGATGTTGCATTGAAAGAAAAACCAGAAGTAGAAAGTGCATGCCCATGAGAAGAAGAATTAGAAGAAGAAGAATAAATATTTATCTTGTGTTTCTTCCTTGCTGCTTCTATGGCTTCTATCTTTTTAAAACATTTAAACTATAGATGACCATCTCACCCACAAAAATTGTAATGTCTGTCAGTGTTCTTAATTTTTTATTTTGGTCCTTTGTCACCATTGGGAGTAGAAGTTGGTTGAGGGTTTGGGATCCTTGTTTTGCTTATTGTTGCAAGGATGTTGTTTCTTTGGATGCTTGGTTTTATGTTTATGTTGGGCCACTAAGGATTTGTTATAACTCTCTGTAGTGTTGATCACTCCAAGTTGCAAGAGATTATCTTGCTCTCTAATCATAGAATCACAAAAATTCTCAGGAGTGAGAGTTTGGTAAGCACCCCTAGAGCTCCTCTAGTGGCATAAAAGGCAAATACAAAGATATAATATGCACGACCAAGCTTAGAAAGAATAACATATATGCAGTGGTCATCCTTCAGACCTATTTTGGAATCATGTATGAAGAGTATCATAGCCAAATCCACTACTAAGATATTTTGTGAGTGTGTTTGGGTTCATCTTCAGCTACCACAGACCTGTTGACGAGTCCAAATGTCATCTCAAGCAAGTAATTGACAACCACTGATGGCAGATCCCAATCATACCTACTCTCATTTGGGGTAGCATTTATGACTAGTATGTGAGTCTTCTTGCCACTAAGAATAAAAAGAAGAAAAAGGGAAAGATAGTAGACTTTCCCCCAAAGAATTCTAATTAACTCTAAATCTAATCTAAAATGAAATCAAACTAACTAATCTAACTATTTCTAACATATCATGTAGGAGAAATTCTAATTAAATGAATACAATATGAGATAACATTATTGATAGCAGAAGTAAGTCATGTCAATTAAAGATGTATTAAAACAATGAAATTTTAGAACTAATCACAAATAGTCATAAATAAGTTCTATAACATCATCTATGTATTCACCAGAAATCATACCAGCATAAGCATTCTAAACACTAAGTATGGAAAGAGTTCATATGACGAGTATCTCGAAAACTTAAATGACAAACACATGTGTAGAGTAGTCCCACACGCATTTGACAATATCCATGATCTCAAAATGCCATATTTTCTTTATATATATGAAAACAAGAGTATTATCCTTCTATACAATAGGAAAAAGTCGATTGATACATTCAATGGTCTTCCTTTCATAAAACAAGGAAGACCTTTCACTTTTTGTAATAGCCAAAAATTATTATCTCTTCAACTTTCTTATTTTGTCATTAAATTGCTCGAATTCCTCATACAATTTCATAAATGAAGATACAAGCATTATAAACAAAATTTAAACAGACTCATGATTAGTTAATCTCGCTCCAAGGTTGTTCATGAGTGACATTTATTAAAAATATCATTGATTATGCTCGATTGCGCCCTTTTATGTTCTTCAAACTTTTTTGGGAATTTTATTTCAATCTAGTGAATTAGATTCTTCCTTGTTCTTCTTCTCTACTTTAGCTTTCTAGCATGCTCTTGCAATCCTGATTTTGTTTCGTGAAACTCAAGTTATGGATGCCTGAACATTGCACAGTTTATTCCCCTTCAAATTCGTGGCCCTTTGTTCTTTTCATTTTCTAGGCTTTTCCATTGTTAATCTTGCTTTTTCTACTACTCGAGAGCTTTCCAACATGCTATCTTGGGCCTCATCTGGACTCCCAGAGCTCTAGATATGGTTTCCTGAAGTTGGCGCTCAATGACCATTGATTTGCTAATTGGGAGATATGGATCGTCGATATTCAATTGTAAAAGAATTATCCCACCTGCATCAGGTCTATTGAAACTTCATGGTATATATGGTTTCCCTCCCCAACTTGGTTTATTTGTGAAACCAAAGGAGGCATAGGACCTAGGGCCTACATAGAAATTATGTTTGGTAAACCATAGTAAAATAATAAAATAATAAACATGCACACAAAGTATAAAACAAATTAAAACAAAATTAATTAAAATAACCCTCATTTCATAAATCTCGATTAAATAATAAAATATGGACCTGAAATATTAAAATAATGAACCCATGTGCTAAGGTGTGTGAGAAATGTAGAGCTACATACATTGTCGTAAAAATTATGCAGTGAACTCTTGTCTAAGGTGTGAACTCCTACAAATGAAGACTCCTGCAAAGCATGTGGGCCATAAATAATAAAATAATGTAATCCAAAGTGTTGAGAGGTGCAAGATCTGATAGGTTTATGGAGTTCGAGGTGCGGGTAAATCAAGTGCTAATTTCTAAGGTAAAAACATGAAACTCTCGCATATGAAATCCCACAAATGTAAGAGCCCATTAAAATGATAAAATAGTATAATGTGTTACAGGTTGGCGAGAGTTGGCGAGTGCACGCACAGGTATGCGGGTTGTGATGAATTATATGGTATGTCTTAAGTTGTATTCATAATGTTCCATGAATCTGCAAATGTAAGAGCCCACAAATGTAAGAGCCCATTAAATACCTGTAAATCAAGGTTTACAGAGTTCGAGGTGYGGGTAAATCAAGTGCTAAGTTCTAAGGTAAAAACATGAAACTCTCGCATACRAAARCCYGCAAATGTAAGAGCCCATTAAAATGATAAAATAGTATAATGTGTTACAGGTTGGCGAGAGTTGGCGAGTGCACGCAGAGGTATGTGGGTTGCGATGAATTATATGGTATGTCTTAAGTTGCATTCATAATGTTCCATGAATCCGCAAATGTAAGAGCCCATTAAAATAGTAAATTAATCTAATGTGTGTAGGTTCGCGAGATTTGGTGAGTGCATGCACTGGTATAAGTGTTGTGGGTTGCGGCGAATTATATGGAATGTCTTAAGTTGCATTCATAATGTTCTGCAAACACGCATCCACAAAGATAAATCTGAGCATGCATAGTGTGGCAGATTGGTGAGGTTGGTGACAGCTAGAGATTATGTGGCTAAGTGAAAAGCAGGGAAATGCAGGGAAAAATATATCTGCATAGGTACATATAAATTCTCAAGCCCCGAAAAATATATAAAAATAATAAAATAAATAAAAAAATTTAACAAAAAATAAAAATAATAAAATAAATGAAAAAAATCAAAACCAAAAATAAAATGTCTCGACTTAGGAACAAAGAAGTACATTACCTTGGGACTTTGAGATTAAATACATAAAAATTAAATTAAATTAAAACGATATAGGAAAAAATAAAAATATATGGATTTAGGGAAAAATGCACAACGTAAGTAGTAATTTCCCTAAGTAAAATAATTTTACCCATGCAATTCAAAAACCAAGGGTAGGTTTGGGAAAACCATGGGAAATCAAAACCATGTGTAGATTTATAAAACCATGGGAAAATTAAAATGAAAAATAAATATATAAATAACAGGAACAAAATATAAAATAATCAAAATTACCATAAAAATAAAACAAGACAGATATACAAAAATAGGAAAAATTAGACCTAGTTCCACAAAACACCTGTCAAGGTTTCGCACCTAGGGACCAAAAATAGAAACAAGGAATATAATGCAGATTTTGAATAATCGGGATGCTAAATCAGTAGGGCACACCAAATAAAGGTCAAGATCGTGCAAATCTGGAGGTGACAAATGGCAAGCAACCATGGGGGAAAGGGACGAAACGTCACATGACATGTTAACGTCACAAAGGGTAACCCATAAGATAAAAAGGAGTTTGACGTTATCCAGGCACATGGGACATGTCAATCTGATCAAGGGGAAAATCGCAAAGAACAAACCCAATAAGCTTGAAAGAAGAGGGAATCTGATAGGATCAAGGAACAGGCTCCCACTTCATACCACGACGCACGAATCTGAAGGCGACAAGCAGCAAGCAAGCATTGGGTGAAAATATGACAAGGTTCCACATCCGAGAAGCTTGATAGGCCTTCGTGGAGAGGGGAGGTTTGAAGGAGAACCCAATAGAGATCATTCCAAGAAACCTCACGCCTTTCGAACCTCGAAAATATCACAAGGGACTTCACTTTTCCAGCCCAATCATACAAATGTGATGAGGGGAGCATGGTAAATATCAAGTTCCCATCCACATAATACAATACAATAAAATTTATGCTATGGAAAGGAAGTGAAAATAGAAAATAATGCAATGGTGAGAAAAACAAATCTGGTTGGGGTTTGGGAAAGACAAGGCTTAATTTCGGATGTTGAATGTTGGCTTCAAATGGTAGACAATATCTGAATAGTGAGAAGTCTAGTCCATGTAAAGGCAATGAATTTGGTCCTCTGCTCCTGCAACCATAGAAAGAATAAAATCATTTATGCGAGGAAGAAGATATTGTATATCATAAACATTACATTGTTTGTCTTTGCCTTTAACAAACTTATGAATAAGTGTTGAGTTTGTTTGCAAAATGAAGAAAAAGGAAGAAGAAGTTTCTCAAAGATAATCATCCATGATCTCATCCTTTCATAAACAACTTGTTGTTGTAAATAAATGTCATCAAAATTGTGTCTATCTAACTTCAAATTCATAGAAAGGATAAATGATCTTGTGATTCCAGTTATGAGTTTAAACTAAAGAATATGATTAGCATACGAGAGCTTTAGCATAAATATGAAGGTGTTAGGCACAACATGAAAGAAAGAGGAAGCAAAATTCATATATGTTCTTAATTTAACTCATCTATTCAAGAAGTCCTCAAAAGTAAACTCATTGGAGGCATGAAATAGAGCATCAAACTTTGCAGTCATATAGGATCATCAAATATTTCGAAATATGCAAAAGGTCTCAAAGTTCACTTATCAATTTCATTATACAAAGCATAATAAGTCAAAAAGCATCATGAAGAACATTTGAAAGAATAAGATCAAAAGGATAAACAAACCTCCATCAAAGACAAACATCAATAGAGATCCAAACCTCCAACTCTCTCAAGGTAGGTAAAGAATAGTAAATAGGCTCATATTAATAGAGGATTAGGCATTAGAGTTCAAATTTTAGTTGGGGGGGGCCTTTCCTTTCACTTATAAAAGAAAATTGAAAGGGGAGTAGTTGTGGCCACAACAAGACCATTATTTCAAATATGGATAGTAGCTTACTCAATACCTTCTAGTCTATCATGTGGTCTTTGATGGACACCAAGCTGACCAAATCGACTGCCTTCCACCCCCAAACAGATGGACAAACATAAGTGGTCAATAACATGATTGTTCATATCTTATGCATGTAAAAATCCAAGCATGCATGTACATGGGATGAGAGACTTCCATATCTTCAATATAGCTACAAAAAATCCCTCAATAGCTATATTGACCCTTTCCTTGGATTGCACCAAGTAATTAATCTTGAGCTACTTCAAACATATTTTCCACCCCTATTGGACACTTCGGAGGTGGTTGAGAATTTGACCCCTATAGAACTCAATATCTACTGCATTGAGTAGGATACAGTGGATCAGATCATGGACATCAAGATGAAGGGAACCAACCAGCAAAACATACAACTTTATTGGGTTGTCAAAGCAGGACAACTTCTTCACCAAGGAAAGTGGTTCACTAGAGGTCAAATTCAACAAAAGTTTCCCCATCTAATGAGGGAACCTGATGCAATGGGGATCAATGCTTCCTAAGGGGTGAGGAATGATCCAGGTGTATATCGGTGGCCACCGATAAATCAACCCATTTATTCATCTTGGCAGTTTTTTTATCTACAATTTTTCAAGTCCTAAACTTTTGGGGCCGTTTTGAGGCCTTAAACGATGTTTTTTTGCCATTCATGGGCCTAGGATTGTCATGTCCTTCTAAGGCATACCAACAAAATTACTTCTTTGATAGATCTTTCCAATTATCTATTGTGCACCCTAAATAAAGATTGTCTAAAAATTTTGTGCCTTGGGAAGTTGACGTATCAACTAGCCACGTCAAGGCCCATAATCCTTTTGGTGCTTCATCTCCTAGAGTTAGGGTTTTGTATATTTAAGGTTTTCACATCTTAGGGTTTGGTACTTTATGTTAAAAGGCCATTTCAACCTCTTATAAAGTCTTCTTGCAAATGATTGTAGCGAACACCTCTCTCTTCAGAGATAAACCACCACCATTCCAGCTAGTTTGTATTGCTCTACATTTTACAATATTTTCCTATTTCATTCATTAATAGAATTTGGGTTTCATTGTATTACTATGCTCTCTGCAAACGGGAAATGCTCCTCCGTCCAACCTCATGCAATAATTTCATTCTAATATCGCATAAACATAAACCCTTTATGTCGGAGAAACCCTCAACACCATTCATGTAAACTAAAGGGATCAATACCTTATTGATTTGTATAAATGTGAGATAATATTAGGTGACGAGGCTTGTGACAACATACCTGCCCACGAGCTTTTGAAACAAAATGCACCCAATTGTAGTTTGTGTGGAATTATCCAATTCCACTACCATTTCCATGGTCTCTACTGTTATACTCACGAAATAAAGATAAGTGTGTCTGTTGTGGAAATATTCCCCTGCAAATAGGTGAACTTTCCCTTGGATTACTAACTCGTGTACCAAGACAAAAATAATCATTTGGACACTACCATTCCTATAAACTCATTTTTCTTATCAAAAAAGAGAGGAGAAGATAAAGTAGGATGGACTATGTTTACGATGCTTGTCCTAGATGATCCTATCTGCAAGCTTGATCCAATTCTTGGCGCAAATCAATACTTGCAATGAACACCAAGAAACAAGCAACTTCCTTCTACTCTAATGGATTAGGAAAATCAAATCCATCTATGCAAATAAAATTAAACATAGACAAGCACATGAAGCCACATACTTGAAGGAAATAGGCCAAGTATATTAAATGAGAACAAAGAAAACTTACAAACTATGAATTATGTCAGTTGCAACTCCTCCAAACTCTCCTCGTCAAACCCTTGCTTGAATCCCACGATCATAAGTCTGATGTCTCCAAGCTTCCTCCTAAATCAAAGGTTTGATACCTCTAATCCTCCTCCAGAATCAAAGGTTTGATACCTCTAATATTTCTTCTCTTCTCCATGGAAACCTCATTATATAGGATTTGGAGGCTTGACCACCATGGAGAAGATCACTCACTAGATCCACTAAAATGGGATCTCCAAGATTTTTAGGGAGAAAATATCTCTCAAAGATTTTAGGGAGAAAATATCTCTCAAGGATTTTAAGGAGGAAATATCTCTCAATATCCACCAAATTATGATTTTGGTTTGAGAAAATATCTCAACCATCCATGAGATTCTCAACCTCTCCTTGAGATTAGGAAACTAAATTTGAGGTGGATTCTCACACTAAATTAATTTCCTTTTTATGAATATTAATAAATAATTCATGTGCACATAGTATTTTGACCTTCATATGATGTATTTTTCCTCCTAATTGACTAGGGATTGTGAAAAAATGTTCTTTCATGGTGTCAAGGTGTATGCAACACTTAGCAAGGTTCATATGACATTTTTATGACACTTGTGGCACTTAGGTTGAGGTACTTAAGTGTGGAATTTTGATGTGTAACAAATTCCCCCTAAAGTGTGAGGTCATAAGAGAAACTAATGGCCGAAACACTTTACAAATTCCTCAATGCAAGGGTTTGGAGTTGGAGAACCTGGAAGAAGATGAAAACAACCATCAAACATTATTAATATATGTTCCATTTCCGAGGCAGGCATACCTATGCTCAGAATACGAGATGACTCAAAGCACAACCATCGACCAATACACTATGAATCCATGAAAAATATTGACTCGGGATATGGCAACTAGAGATACAATGTAGCCACGAAAAATACACAGTGGAGCTACGAGATGATAAAACATAGCCACAGACCAATATAATGTGGATCTATGTAACAATATATATATATATATATATATATATATATATATATATATATATCAGCATGATCAAATGATCTCCTTCGCAGCCTGGGCAAAGCAGATAACAAAGTGAACGCTCAACCCAGGGTCTTCATCCCAATTGTGATGTGGTATGAATCTAGCCATGTGAATAGATGATATGATGTCGAACATGGTAGAAACCACTTGATTACCTATCATTGAGGTAAATCGTTAACAAGTACGATGGAAATCACCAATTATTTCAATGAATCCCAAGGTACCCTAGTACATTCCAGCGAATGTGAATAAATGAGTTGAGGTAGAACATTCATGGAATCATCCGATCAGATGTTAATGATGTAAACCTATTGTCAGAAGTGAGGAGGCATTCCATTGAGGCATGCAGGTCCCAAGGTACTAATTGGTTTCTAAGTATAATTCTTGGATAATGCATTGAAGTCAATAGGAAAAGACTCAACGAAGGAGGGCCTTGATGTATCCCCCATCATTGACATGAAACTGACACAGGAAAGTGGTGAATTGAATGAGTATGGACTGACACAAGAAATGGAAATTGGGAATACAGTAGATGGATGGTTTGAATTGAAACTTACCTTGAACATGATGAGGCATGACAACTGACTTGACAGGATTGACTCGACAAGTACCGAGAATGTAATGTGATGGAAATAAGAGCACTCTTTGATTGGACAAAAAAGTATGGAGACACATGGAATTGGTATGACTCAGAGACAAGCAAATTACCCAATTTTAAGATGAGACGCAAACATGTGCCATATTCAAGGGAAACAATAGTAGCCATAAAGGATTCCCAAAAACTTGACCCACTTTCTTCATTTTTTTCCCCCACCCAGATAGATGAGTACCTATTTTTCATTTAACGATCTCGAGGAGGGTAACACATGCTCAATATAACTCACCTTCAATAAGTTCATCTTCCTTTATTTAACGAACTAGAAGAAGTAAGGGTTTGTTCCCATATGGGTCCTTTAATGTGTAGTTTAGCGAGTACAGAGAAGGAAAACTCGATGGTTTTTCATGTTTAGAGAGTTTGAAAAGAACTTAAAGGCGACTCCATGGATGACTTTTTCGTAAATTTAGTCTCCCAAGCCCGAAAAAGTGTAAAATAATATAGGGGGGAACTCTTCTAATCATGCTTGATTAGAGTGTTCATTTTTCGTAATTAGTCTCGCGAGGCCGAAAAAGAGATAAACTATCACTCGAAAGACGCCCTTTCAAACCTTTTAACAAGTGAGAAAGGAAGCAAGATCACTCAGCAATCTTTTCATGTTTAGAGAGTCTGAAAAGAGCTTAAAGGAGACTCCAAAGAGTTCATTTTCATATAAACTTACGAGTCCAAAAAAGTGATAAAAGTATACTCTTTCACATTCTCATGTATTTATGAGCACGAGAAAGAACAAAGACTAAGCTCAGAATTGGTTTAATTTTTACACAAGCTTGAAACAAAATTAAACTATGTTTGTAATTTCCCAACGTAATTTCCAAAGGTTTTGAGGGATACCCATGGATGGTTGGTACTTTTCCCCCAGCTTGAAAATCTAGTGGCTTAACTCCATAATGATAATCAAAGGTTGGAGACATGTCCCCCCAAGCTTCGTTTCATTCATCGATGCTTATATTGTCACTGATTTCTGTATCGGATGAGGAAAAAAGGTCAACTGGCAAAGGCGGATGAAAGGAAGGTTCAAATACGAGACCTAACGAAAGACTTGACTTGACATCTAAGAGATATAGCTAAAGACTCGACTCGATATCTACGATATCTAGTGAAAAGACTCGACTTGATAGGGGAGGTGAATTTTTCATTTTTTTTAACAAGCTTGACACATGAAAAGAACTATGCTCATGGCTTCGAGTTCAATCCCCATATTTCTTTTCATTTTTTAACGAGCTTACCATAGAGAAGCAAAACTATGCTCATAGCTTCTGTTTCATTTTTTAACGAGCTTGCCACAGAGAAGGAAAACTATGCTCAAGACCTCTTTTTCATTTTTTAACGAGCTTGCCACAAAGAAGCAAAAATATGCTCAAAACCTCTCCTTGATCATGGTTTCCAAGAGGACAATTTTCTGGAAGGAATACATGTCAAGGGACAAACGTCAGCCATGGCTTCTAGGAGATCTTTGTTAGATGGAAGAAAAACACTCTGGAAGGAATACAAGTCGAAGGCCTCGATAAGGGTAGGGAGATCTAGCTCTAATAGCCCTATCGAAGAGATGACCATGTCAACTACTGGATCTAAGTCAAGAGAAGGGAGATATCCCCTCTCGTGTGGGTTTGAATGCATGGGGCAGGTCATTACATAATTGACCTGCGGCGGGGCGGACATCGCTGGCATGTATGGACTGTTCAAGGAAGGCGGATGGTTGACCATCAAATGAGGGTCAATTAATTAAATTTGGTCAATTGTTACTATGTTTCTGTTGCGAGGGAAACATATCACTCGAAAGGGAGTGGACACAAAATCTCTCATAACATAGACAGAGTCTTGCCTGAATAGAAGGTTAAAGTCCAAGGGGTTGTGAACTACCATCACATCGACGTAGACTGTTTTTCCTCCCAAAGTAACCAGAAACTAAGGAAGGATCCCTAAAGGTTGACTAACTCTTTTGTCAAATTTCAATAGATAACGAGTCACACGCACGAGCTGCGGGGAACCAAAATCTTTCAAAGAATTCACGGATAAGATGCTAATAGAAGCACCTTCGTCTATTATAGTGTTAGGAATATTCCTATCACAAACCTGCATGGTGATTTGGAAAGGCACGTAAGAAGGAAGACAGGGTTCTGTAAAATGATTCCAATTAATACAAATCATCTTATTTCTTGAAGGGGGTGCCATTGGGATGGGGAGTGCCCCCTTGTCCAGGTGAATCATTATTAATGAGGTAGACCTAAGAAAAATCCTCGCTCTTTGAATGAGGAGTGGGATCGACCATTGACAAAACCGGATCAACCACTTTGGTTGCACTCTTCAATGGAGGAGTGGGATCGATCGATGACAGAACTATATCGACCACTTTGGCACCCTTCAGATGAAGATATGGGTTGATAGATGACAGAACTGGATCAGTCACTTGGGTTCCACTTTTTAGATAAAGAGTCAGGTTGATCGATGACAGAATTGGATCACCTACTTGGGTTAATGGTTCAACCAAGGATGAAACCAGATTGACCACCTCATCAATCGGATTGACTAGGGATGGAACCAGATTGACCAGTCCATCAACTAATGATGGTTTGGGAGAGATATTATCATGATAACTAGTTGGAACTTGAATCTTTTCCAAAATATAAGAAGCCTCATCCATACGAGGGAAAATGTGAGAGTAATGATCACCTTCGTATAACATACAAGGAAATTTGACGTTTCTATTCTTATTACCAACCTTAACATCACAAGTTGATGGGGTGTCATTAACATGTTCAGCAAGGGTTGATGATGTGGAAGACCACATTTCTAAGACCTTGGGGAGACCAAGGCAATCCCTCAGAAAGTGGTCACCCTTACAAAGCCTGCAAGGGAATTTGGGTTTAGGATTATTCATTTTAAACTTGTCGAATTTATCAACACTCCCAGTACAATTAACAGTAGTTAGTTTCTCGGATCCAACATGACTTGATGCAGTTGGAGGCTTGGTCTCTTTCTGATTCTTCTTCTTCCTCCTCTTTTGTTTCTTCTTCTTTTTATCAACCTAGCTACTTGCTTTAGATCTTTCACTGGGTGAAGAAGGAGAAAGGGAAGGAGACCTAATGGGTGAAGAAGGTTAAAGGTTGACATGATGTTGATTTGTGGGTGGTGTTCTTTCATCCTTAAGCATGAGGTGCATTCGAAGCACTGGAAAAGTTGAGATCACGGGAGTGGGGAAAAACCAGACCGGTAACCTGCTGTTGAGTCCTGGATGACTCTGTGTGGCAATGCATGGAGGACCAACGTTTACAAAAGAAGGAAAGGTGAAAGGTTCCTTGGGAAAAGGGGTTCCTTTGTTGGTACTCCAAGGAATTAACGCCATTGACACTGAATTGACCTAAGTTCCACTAAGGAAAACAAGCATCACACGCTACAAATCTAAGAAGCAAACAATCAAACAAACCTTCCCACAATGAAACCACTAGTTGGTGATGAAATCCAACATCGTGAGATCAATATAGGAAGAGCTTGGGATAGAGCGGGTGGATCAGTTACATTGGTGACCTGCTTAATGGACTTATGCCTTGGTGCAAGTTCCCACATGGTTTTACCTGTGGGTGTACCCTCCAAGGAGCCCGAGTGATTTTGACCAATGTCTAATCTAAGTACGGTGAAGACTCCCCTTCATCGTCACCTTATGTATCAACCCTATATATATAGGCCACTAAGGTTACCAAATCGCAGTCAGCCTCTGAGCGGGTACAGTTGATAGTCAAGAAGGAACGTATGGGTAAGATAACAAGTCCAAAATTCTTCAATAGAACTGAAAAAAAGTGGAACGGAATACTACTGAGAACCCTGAACAGATTCAGGATTCACAAAGCTTCGAGACCAAATGAAACTAGTCGATTCTCAAGAAGAACCCTCAATATATGATACTTCCACTACGTGGGTTAATCTTTGGAGGGGAAATATTCGTTGCTCTCCTACACACGACCTCATTTTTAACCCCTGTGTGAGAGGGGGATCCCGACTATGCTTATACGAACAATTGGATTTACCGCTCCCTAGCACAAGATTCTGTGTTTGTCTGATGGCTTTGGAAAGTTATCCGCACAACCTATTCCAAAGCCCTACACTTTAAGCTAATGTAGGTTCACTACCAGATAATATAAAAGCGTCTAATCAATTTTATAAGCGCTTCATTTTAGGGTTGTTGTTTACTCAAGGGTGTGAAAGTGAAACTTATGATGTTTTAGACTCGACTCCAAAAGAATGCAGAATAATGAGATGCAAATATTTTTCTTCAATGAATCTTACATACGGGATGGAGAAGAGGTTCAACTTTCTTCAACAAAAAGACCCAATTCCCAAATGCAATTTTCTAAATGAAATCTACTATAGTATCCAAAAGCAAGAACGCAATTAGCTTCTTTATTTGATTTTAAAAGAAAGCAAATGCAAATCCTTTAATGCTTCATTACTTTCAATCAAAATGAAAGAGTCAGATGCATATACAAAAGACACGAAGCAAAAATATTTCAAACAAAGAATGCACTCAAAGGATAACGAGAATTGAAAGAAACAAGTATGATAACTCATTCAATCAAGAACTCAAAGATGCAAAAGAGAAAGAAGATAAACACTCACAAAAATCCTCAAACAATGAGCAGCAAGAAACATAAATCAAGATAGGTTGTCATAAGAGTCCTAATCATCCAGAAAATCGAGATGTTTCAAATGAAGACAAGAAGGCTCAATACCAAGCAACCTTTGCAAACCTTAGTTGATGAACAATCCTAAACAGTCAAGCAATCTGAAAACTTTATGAGACGAAGATCAGATAAACTCAAAAGGAAAAAAGAACCAAGGGATCATGTTAACCCAAGGGGACCACAACTAAGAGATAATTTGAAAACTCAAAGGATAAACATAAATGAGTGATAAATTCCCAACTCTTAGCAAAACAAATTCAAGAGCATTCAAAGGTCTCTGAGCAAAAATCCCCTTAGGATTGGTTTGAGAAAAAGTGAGCAGAAAGGGACAAAAAAACCTAGAAAAGGAGATCAACACTCTTGTTTCCAAAGGGACAGAGTGCTACAACACTCCGGTATACACTATAGGGGAGCGTTGATCCTATATCAACTCTCTGGTGTACATAGTAGAGGAGCGTTTCCCTTCCCAAAAAATCATAAAAAAAGGATAAAAACCCAGAAAACTTTGCCAAAGACTCTGTGAAATCTTCAATTAATAAGAGAGAAAGGGAAGTAGATCAGAAACAAACATAAAATAAGATCTAAATGTGGGAAATATCTCAGATGATCCAAGGAAAGACAATTCAATGTCCTTCCCCAATGGGAGTCGCCAATTTCTATTACATAAATATTCCCCTGCAGACAGGTGAACTTTCCCTTGGATTACTAACCCCTGTGCCAAGACAGAAACGATCATTTGGACACTACCATTCCTATAAACTCATTTTTCTTATCGAAAAAGAGAGGAGAAGGTAAAGTAGGATGTACTCTATTTACGATGTTTGTCCTAGTTGTTCCTATCTGCAAGCTTGATCCAATTCTTGGAGCTAATCAATACCTACAATGAATGACAAGAAATAAGTGACTTCCTTATACTCTAATGGATTAGGCAAAGCAAATTCATCTATGAAAATAAAATGAAACATAGACAAGCACATGAAACCACATACTTGAAGGAAATAGGCCAATTATATTAAATGAGAACGAAGAAAACTTACAGACCATGAATGATGTCAGTTGCAACTCCTCCAAGCTCTCCTCGTCCAACCCTTGCATGAATCCCATGATCACAAGTCTGATGTCTCCAAGCTTCCTCCTGAATCAAAGGTTTGATGCCTCTAATATTCCTCCAGAATCAAAGGTTTGATACCTCTAATCTTTCTTCTCTTCTCCATGGAAATCCCTCATTAGATAGGATTTGGAGGCTTAACCACCATGGAAAAGATCACTCACTAGATCCACTAAAATGGGATCTCCAAGATTTTTAGGGAGAAAATATCTCTCAAGGATTTTAGGGAGAAAATA
>JASDQU010100443.1:228708-241084 GCA_032191745.1 Picea mariana | reverse complement strand
AGAAAAGCTTTATGAGGAGAATTCTCTTGAAGTATAAATATTGTATTAGGAACTTGTAGAAAAAACTTCACAACTCAAGCCTCTATCGGAATTTTTTTATATTGTTGACAACAATGAAAAAAATATGAACCTCTCCAGTAATGAAAACAATGTCGATGATATGTT
Organism: Picea mariana; assembly: GCA_032191745.1. Lineage (NCBI taxonomy): Eukaryota > Viridiplantae > Streptophyta > Pinopsida > Pinales > Pinaceae > Picea > Picea mariana. Next base: position 240,919 of record JASDQU010100443.1, on the reverse strand, counting down.
GGATAAACTAACAGTATATAAATCTCAAGTTTATGACTTGACAAACCAGATTCAAAATTTCAAAGTCTCAAACAAGGAGAATTTAGTTCACTTGAATGGTGTTATTAAAGAGAAAGAACCGGTCTTAAAAGACTTGCAAGAACAAATCAATAAGAAGGATATAGATATTGATTGACATCTCAAAGCATGGGAAATCCTTCATAAGTTATTGCAAGAAGTGTTAAGTCAATCCCTGGAGAAACATCATCTAATTGATGCTAAAGAGAGAATTTAGGAAGAGATTATAGAGCATATGGACAAATTTAGACCACATTTTGAAATTCTTCACCATTGTGAGACTATTTTAATAGTTGATGCACAAATTGATGCGATCAATTTCTTGCCTAATGTGTCAGAAAAGGTTGAACAAATCATTCAATTTATGAATTCATTGTCAAAATGTTTTTCAGAAGTAATTGGGGTGAAGGATCAAACTGATTTGATCCTAAACATAAATAAATTTAATGAGAAAAGAGGTACGATAATCACCTCATGGAAAAATTTTGAAAAAGTGAACGAGATAGAAAAGAAATTTAAAAACCAGTTTGTACTGATCTACAAGTTTGGTCTACCTTTTCCATGGACAACAGAACTTGTTCAACAAAATAGGGTATTCCCACATAGAATGAACACCTTAAGAAAATTCTCACACAAACATATTAAATATCATAACACCAATGATTTTACATGGTTAAAACCCTCGAAGAGGGAAACAGTCCATGGCCCTAGCCAACGTGGCCACTTTAGGCAATATATTAATGCAAAAGAAAAATGTGTTATGAGAGAGTTTCTCACAATCAATCATCAACAAATGACCCTCCATGATCTTTAAATAGAGATCATGGACCAATTGAGTGCTAAGCCATGAATCAATATAGCTATTAAGATCGAGGAGAATATGAGTCATTGAATCAATCTATGTATATAACATCTAGTGATTGTCGAATTACATAACTACAAATGCATACTAATTCATACTAAAGAAACACACTTTTACCTAAAGACACATTGGACCATGTTGATATAACTAACTCCTAAGTGTCTAAATATCCTAACATCCCACCTTAAGAACAAGTTGGGATACAATTGAAGGATTTACAAAGGTGACACAATAAGAGAAGGGAGGATGCATTAGAGCCTATTCCCCCTTGATCACAACTTCATGGACTCCCAACATAGATCAAAGTTTGGAAAATTTTGCTTTTGTAAGAGAATTTGTGAACATGTCTACAACTTGATCTTCTATAGGCCAAAAGAGCACTTTAAGAACTCGACCATGAATGATATTTCTGATGAAGTGAATTTGTATCTCAATGTGTTTGTTGATTTGATATTGAATTGGATATTTAGTGAGATTGATGGAACTCTCATTATTGCACCATAGAGTGGTCAAATGATGCTAATGGAATCCAAACTCTCAAAGAATTTGTCGAAGCCACAAGGCTCCTTGACTTGTATTAATCGTTGTGCACAGTACTCTACTTATGTCGAAGAAATAGAAATAGCTTGTTGTTTCTTACAATCCCAAGTGACAGATCTTGAACCAAGGTTGAAAACATAACTTGCAGTAGACTTTCGATCATAAGGGTCACCATCCCAGTCTGAATTAGTGAAACCAATGAATAAAGGAGTCCTCAATGAACTATAATGTATCTCAAACTAGATTGTACCTTGAATATACCAAAGTCCCCATTTTTTTGTTTTCCAATGGATTTCATGGGGTGTTTGCATATATTGGGCAGAAATACCAACATCAAAGGAAATATCACGATAGGTATGAGTCAAATATAAGAGGCTACAAACTCAACTGACATAACAAAGTGACATCGAATTTGGGAGTAGTATCGGTGGAAAAAAAGTTTGACTCCAAACTGAAAGGGAGAAGGGGTTGGTATATAATAATCCATGTAAAAACAACGAAGAATTTCACATGCATGCTTAGATTGGGAAAGGGAAATTCCTTCCCTAGTTTGCAATACTTGGAGGCCAAGCAAATAATGCAAATAACCTAAGTTTGTCATTTCAAAGTTCTTCTTAAGGTTAGATTTCACATGGGTTATGAGGAAAAGGTCATCAGCATAAAGGACAAGTATTATGAGAATGCTTCCTACTTTTTTGGTATAGAAATTAGGCTCATAATGACATATAGAAAAATTGTTGTCAAGAAGAAAGTTTTCTATCTTAGCATACCAATCTCAAGGAGCCTACTTAAGACAAGAGAGATATTTCTTAATGCAACAAACAAGACTTGAGTCATTCTTAACACATCAGGAGGTTGTTCCATATATATGTCTTCTTGCAAATCCCCATGCAAGAAGGAAGAATTAACATCCATATAATGGACCTCCTATTTATGTGAGGAGACAAGGGATAGAACAACACAGATGGAATTCATTTTGGAAATGGGAGAAAAGGTTCCATTGTAGTCAATTCCTTCAACTTCAGAGAATCCTTTAGAAAATAATCGAGCAGTATGTCTTTCAACACTTCCATATGATGCATACTTAGTTATATACACCCATTTACATCTGACAATATTTCTTCCTTTCATAAGAGGTACAAGATCGCAAGTGGTGTTCGTCATTAAGGAATGATATTATTCATTCATTGATGTGTCCCAATCTGGATGGCCATAAGCTTTTGCAAATGTATCAAGATCATGAGTCTTTGAAACTTGATCCAAAAGAGAGAAGGATTGTTGGAATTGTGAATGTGTATGATGTTGATCTTTAGAATCACCGAAAAAATCACTAGTTTCTTTTTGTGTTGAACGGGCCCATCTGGGAAGTGGTGGAGTTGGTGTAGGTTCATGTTTAATGGACTCATCCAAAGGAAGTTGAGTAGGCAGAGGTGGATTTTAATCCTCTCTTTCATCCTATAAAGAAGAAACCAAAATAGGACTAGAAGATGGAACAAACGCTAAATATGGATCGTAGGTCAAAGATGACACAAACATTGAACTAGGCTCACATGTCGAGAGATTTTCATAAAATTTAATAGTTATTCTAATAATTATTTCAATGGAATGAGGTTGAAGAAGTCTATAACCTTTTACATCTTTATAATATCCAAAAAAAATGCACTTCTCACTTTTATGTTGTAATGCTTTCCTTTTTTCATCAAGAATGTGATCCCATGCTTCACTACCAAATACATGGAAGTGCCTTACATCTGGCTTAATTTTAGCCCATGCTTCTGCCAATGTTATATTTTTTAAAGCCTTTTTGGGTGTGATTTACTATGTGTTTGGCACAATTGATGGCTTATGTTCAATAATGAAGACTTAATCCTTTAGATTGGATCATACAATTTACCATTTCATTTGATGTGTGATTATTTCTCTCAGCAACAGCATTTCGTTGTGGTGTCTATGGAACGGTATGTTGCATTTTAATGCCCTATGCAATTCACTAGGTGGTAAATTTGTTATTCACATATTCCTCACCATTATTTATTATTAACCTTTGTAGTTGATGTCCAAATTGTTTTTCTACAAGGGCCTCATAGGCCAAAAACATGTCAAAAAATTCACTCTTAAGTTTAAAGAAGTAAACCCACATGTGTCTAGAGAAGTCATTAATGAAGGTTAAAAATTACTTACACCCAGAGAAAGAAGGATAAGAAAGTGAACCACAAAAATCACTATGAACAAGCTACAATGGAGTTGAGGCATGCCAAGAGGCATGTTTGTCAAAATTGTCCTGAAGATGTTTGTCGAGAACCTGAGAGGCACAAACGCCATCTCTGCAAGAAATGGGAGGAATACCAATGACCACATTTTGATTACATAGTTTCTACAATGAGAGATAGTTTAGATGACCAAGCTACTCATGCCAAAGTTTTCTCAAGTCATTGCTATGAGCAACAAAATTGATGGAAAAAATGATGACCCAAAGTTGTCAAATTTGTACAACCTAGTAATATCATCAACATTTCGAGTTATTAGGACATGCTTAGGATTTTTTAAATCCTTGATTACAACTTGGTGAGGTAAAAAATTTACAGTTTTACCTTCACGTGAATGAGTAATATGATATATTGATAGAATGTTGAAGGAAATACTTGGAACACATAATACATCATTCAAATGACCATTTTCTACCTAAATTTTTCCAGAACCTACAACACTAAGAGATCTATCATCACCAACAAATATTTGTTCGGTGTTACATTCATTAAGAGCATTAAAAATGGATTTACCCTTAGCCATATAATAATATGCTCCATAATCAATAATCCACTCATCAAAGAAAGAAGTTGCAATATTCCAGATATAATATAATATGCAGAACAGAAATATTTAGCAAGTAATGGCTGAACAACAATGATATATCCATAACAATACCAGAATAATATCATAATAACACTAGGAAGAGAACCTTTATTAATGATAGAAATTTTTCACTTGCCTCTTCGAGGGGGAAACCTCCAGTAGAGAAAATATCTATTACAATAATCTCCAAGACAAAAATATCCAATGCCTCCTACTCTTATTTATAATAATTCTATCTTCTAATGAAACTTCTAGAGGAAGATCTTTCTCGAAGCAAAAGCTTATATTAGGTCTTCTTACATTGACTTATTCTCCTTTATTTATTAGGCCCTATTAACTAATGTCGGCCTTTATTACATAGAAAAACATATCCTACTAACTAATGACCCATGGAGAGGGGTTAGGATCGGATCCTAACATGCCCTCCCCCTTCAAAAGTAGCCTTGTCCTCAAGGTTGCAAGTGCGGAAATTGTTGGAGTATAGTCATTGGTTCCCAGGTCGCATCCTCTGGTGATGTGTCCTTCCATTGGATCAACACTTCTTTGATAGTTCTACCATGCATTGACGTTCATGATGATTAAGGATTGTGTCTGGTTGGAGCCAAAGGGATCCCTCATCATCTAATTCTGGAAGAATGGTTTGGACCCTACAATTTTGTCCCACCACTTTCTTCAGACATGAAACATGGAACACTGGATGGATTTTGGAAGTAGCCGTAAGGGCCAATTTGTATGCCACTGAACCAATATGCTTGATGATCTGGTAGGGCCCATAAAACTTGGGTGCCAACTTGTGATGTCCCTGGTCTTTGAGAGATGCTTGCTTGTACGGTTGGAGCCTAAGAAACACCTGACCGCTTTCCTAAAAAGCCCTTTATGAACGATGTTGGTCCGCATGTTGCTTAAGGATATTTTGGGCCATGTGGAGGTTATTATTCAGAACTGAGAGGGTGGCGGTGTGACCTTGCAGCATTGTATCAATATATTGGACCTTTGATGTTCCTAGAATATAGGAAGCGATTGTAGGTGGGCGTTGGCCATACATTGATTCATATGGGGTCATTTTAGCAGTTGTATGATAAGAAGTATTTTACCACCATTCTGCCAAGGGGAGCCATTGTACCCAATGGTTTTGTTTGTTCGAAGAAAAACACCGCAAGTAGGTTTCCAAACATTTTTTGACCACTTATGTTTGGTCTTTAGACTGGGGATGATAGGTTGTGCTCATGTTCCGTTGGGTGCCCTGCAATTTAAACAGCTCTTTCCAAAATGTGCTTGTGAAAGTGGGATCATGATCAGAGACAATAGAAGTGGGCATGCCATGTAACTTGAAAATCTGAGCAAGGAAAACTTGTTCTACTAGTGCTGGTGTGAAAGGGTGGGGTAAGGCACAAAAATGAGCATACTTAGAGAGGCGATCAACCACCACCATGATGACATACTTGTTACCAGCTTTAGGAGGTCCCACTATAAAATCCATAGATATTTCTATCCATATAGAAGCTGGAATGGGTAGGGGTTGTAGGGAACCTGGAGACTTGATAGTTTCACCTTTATTACGTTGGCACACCTCGCATTCTCTAACAAAGTGAAGGATATCCTTCTTCATGCCTGCCCATAAAAAAGAACAACGGGCATGAGCATATGTCTTTTGGAAGCCTGAGTGACCCGCTATAGTTGATGAGTGCAACTCATTTAAGAGTCGCAGCTTGAGTGCTGAAGAGGGTGATAGAACCAGGCGATCCTTATATCTAAGAATATTGTCCTACCAAGTGTATCTGATGGGAGGATTAGGGTCCTCATGAAGGTGTTGAATTAACTTGGGGAGAGTCGGTTGTGTTAGCCACTCTTGGCATACTTCTTCAATCCAATCAGGGATCAGTAAGGATAAGGAAAAGAGGGTTTCGTATTCCTCATGTTGGTGTGATAATGCATCATCTACTATATTATCTTTTCCCTTTTTATATATAATTTCATAATCATAACCCAACATTTTGGTCAACCACTTATTTTGTTCTGGGGAGGATAGTTGTTGCTCCAAAAAATATTTCAAACTATGGTGATTTGTTTTGATCTGAAAACGACGTCCCAAGAGATATGGTCGCCAAGTGTGCACCACATGGAGAATGGCCATCATTTCTTTTTCATGCGTAGATCTTCCCAGATTGCGACCACTCAACACTTGGCTAGTAAAGGTCGAAGGTCTACCATCTTGTGTGAGCACTATACCTATACTAGTGCTAGAAGCATTTGATTCCACCACAAAGGTTTTGTTGAATTCAAGCGTGGCTAGGAAATGAGTAGTGCACATGCCCCTCTTTAATTATGTGAAGGCTTGCTCAGTAGTAGGTATCCAATGGAATGCATTCTTATTAAGAAGGTCAGTCAATGGCTTAGCAATTTTTGCATAATGGTGGAAAATTTTCATGTAATATCCTGTGAGACCAAGAAAATATCTTAGGCGCTTTAAGGTTTTGGGTCGGGGCCATTCCTGCATAGATTGTATCTTTTTGGGGTCCACTTTTACCCCTTCTCGACTGACAATGTGTCCCAAGTATTCCACTTCACTGGCTCCAAATGAACATTTGGTATTTTTGACAAACAATTGTTTTTCCTTCAGCAAATGAAGGACTTTGTACACATGAAGAAGGTGGCTATCCCAAGTGCAGTTGTAAATGAGGATTTCATCAAAGAAAACCAAGACAAACTTTCGAAGGTAATGTTTCAATAATTTATTCATGAGACTTTGGAAGGTGGATGTGGCATTGCAAAGGCCAAAAGGCATAACCAAGAATTCATAATTTCCTTCATGAGTTTAAAAAATCTGAAAGCAGTCTTCGGAATATATGCCTCTTTCATCCAGATATGGTGATAGCCTGAGAGAAGGTCTAATTTGGTGAATACACAAGCACCTTGGAGTTCATCTAACAGATCGTCAATGATAGGAATGGGAAAATTATCTTTGATGGTGAGTTTATTCAAGGCATGAGAATAAGGGCACATGCGCCAAGTACCTTCTTTATTTAAGACCATCACCACTGGTAAAGAATATGGGAAGGTATTGGGGAGAATTACCCTTGCCTCCAGTAATTCTTGTACCATATTTTTGATTTCATTTTTCTAAGCAAATGGACATCTATAGGGATGTACATTGGGGGGTTGACTGCCCAGAAGGAGAGGGATGTTATGATCATGCTCACCCCTGGAGGGAGGTAAGGTGGTCAGAATCTCAATGATCTTGGGGCACTTATCCAAGATAAGTTGCAGGTTGGGAGGAACTACCTGAGAGGCATGTTCAGTAACTTGGATGGCATTAAATTGAGAAATCATGCCATGGTGGCATTTCTTCAACAGTTTTTCCATCCTGTGAGAGCTGATAATTTCAGGAGAGCCCGCTTAGAGACCTCGGAGGGTATATGAGTGAGTGTCTTGGGTGAAGCTCATATATAATTCTTAATAATCCATTATGATTGTCCCCATAGTGAAAATCCATTCCATAACTAATACAATATCACAACTACTCATGGCAATAGAGAACATGTGTGTTTTCAGAGTATAATCACCCATTTGGAGTTTGATATTCTCACAATGGACCCCACACTTCATAGTACCACCATTAGAAATGAGGATTTAAAAATTAGAAACATGGCAGAAAAATAAATGGATCTCATCAGCAAGCATGCGATGAATAAAATTATGGGTGTTGCCACTCTCAATCAACACTGCCACCGTCGGATGTTTGATGTAGCCCTTGAGCTTCAATGTCTGTGGGGCTGAAATACTTGAGAGGGCATGAAGAAATATGATGGGTTCCTCTAGTTCCACAAGGTTTACAACTGAAGCTTCAACGTGATCACTTGGTGGAGCCTCATCTAAGTCATGAGCCTCATCTGATAGAATTTCTTTAGAAGGAGATCAAGCGGATGCATCAATCTAGAAGAACTTATGTTCTCTACATTTATTCCCTAGTGAATACTTTTCATCATAATAGTAGCAAATTCCTTGCTTGCGACATTCTTCCATTCAGTTGGAGATCATTTTTTGACCTTTAATGTTTGTGTCAGAGCAAGGTGAGCCCTTGGGTGAGAACGGTTGAGAATTGGAGCCTTCATGGGTGGGGCCTGAAGGATGGTCTCAATTTCCTTTTCTAATTGACATTCCTGCAACCAGGTAGTAGGATTATGTATGCTCACATGAGCCTGGATGGCTTCCTTTAAGCCATTAATAAAGCATTCAAGGTAAAATGCATTAGATAATCCCTCAGTCTAGATAGCTAATTGTTCAAATTATGTGATTAAATATGTGACTGATCCAGTTTGGCCAGCTTGGTGAGTCTACCCAAAAAATGTGATTTCCTATCAAAACGAGCACAAACTGCTTTAGTGAACAGGTTACAAGTGGGATTTCCTAGATAGTGTTTCTTATGACACTACCACCATTGTCATCGTTCTTAATCCAGGTACAAAACCCCTATATGGAGTTTGGTCTCATCATCCCAAATATTATGGAGGGAGAAGTATTGTTCCATTTAAGAGACCCACCCTATTGGGTTGGATCCATCAAAATTTTTCATGTCAACTTTGGGCACCCTATTCCAAGAGTGTGGAGAAACCCAAGGGGAGTGGGAGGAATGAGTATGCTCATAATGGGAATGTTGAGGGTCTTCTGCATTAGGCTCAACCTGCTTACCTTTTGTGAATGGTTGCATGGCTTCATGGATGGCTGCTTTGACTGCTGCAGGGAGGGAGTCGTTGATTGTTGTTTGTATGGTAGCAGGGACAAATTCCATTCTTGATTCTAAGTTGGACAACCAAGTCTCCCAGTCTTCTTAGGTTTGGGCTATAGTGGTTGGCATGGTAGCATCATAGGTAGTATATGAAGTGTCGGGATGGAAATCAAGACCAAAAAAAATGAGATGTACCAGAGTGATCAGGAAAAATAGAGTCCAATGTGATAGGTGTCAATTAAGGGTGTCTCAGAAAGGGGTGGGACCATGGAGAGAAAAAAAGGCTTAAAAATGATGGGTACCATTTCGATTAGAAGGAACAGAGGAATTCAATGGACTAGGTTACAAGTAAGGGTGTTGACAAGCCCCAGAATTTTTTTTTTACTCTTGTGGAGTTATACTTCGAGATGAATAAGACTGCAGTGAAGAAATGGCCAAATGTTTAACAGGAAGAAATGTGTAGTAATTTTGCAACCAGAATGCAGGAGACATAGTTGCATGGCAATAGATCTTGTTTGTTTTGTTTATGTTTCCATCCCAAGGATTAGGGTATTCAAGGTTTCTACATACAAGGGTTTTCCCTATATTATAGCTCTCTTATATACATACAGGGTCCAACAATAGTACTCGTCCCAATATCTCAGGGCACCAACTAAGGAGGCTAGACCATGCCCTTAGCCATACTACTGGACTACCCAGGTATTAGAGAGTATCTTCCCAAGTGTTTTTCTCTGTGGCACTATAGCAGTCAGGCGACCGAGTGGTTTATCTACGGAGGGCTTCAAGAGATGTAGGTCGATATGTATACAAGTGTTGTCTAATGTGCTACCACTTGAAGGGGTACCAACAGGGGTTACAAGGGTGGACAATAATCTGTGCTTAAGTACCACTTGTATTTATTACATGTATGAGTCCCCGACTGCGGGTTTATGCGCGGAATCACAAATATTTGTGGCTTAAAGATGTTGGAATACATCTCTACCCTAAAAAATAAATTACCCCACAAGTTTTGCCCGGGAAAGAGCTCTGATACCACTTGCAATATTTCAGATAAAATATAATATGCAAAACATAAATATTTAGCAAGTAATGGCAGAACAACAATGATATATCCATAACAATACCAAAATAATACCAGAATAACACCAGAAATAGGACCTTTATTAATGATAGCAATTTTCACTTGCCTCTTCGAGGGGGAAACCTCCAACAGAGAAAATCTCTATTACAATAATATCCAAGACAAAAATATCCAATGCCTCCTACTCTTATTTATACTAATTTTGTCTTCTAAGGAAACTTCTAGAGGAAGATCTTTCTAGAAGAGAAAGATTTTATTAGGTCTTCTTACATTGACTTATTCTCCTTTATTTATTAGGCCTTATTAACTAATGTCGGCCTTTATTACATAGAAAACATATCCTACTAACTAATGACCCATGGAGAGGGGTTAGGATCGGATCCTAACAGAAGTAGATGTTGCATTGAAAGAAAAACCAGAAGTAGAAAGTGCATGCCCATGAGAAGAAGAATTAGAAGAAGAAGAATAAATATTTATCTTGTGTTTCTTCCTTGCTGCTTCTATGGCTTCTATCTTTTTAAAACATTTAAACTATAGATGACCATCTCACCCACAAAAATTGTAATGTCTGTCAGTGTTCTTAATTTTTTATTTTGGTCCTTTGTCACCATTGGGAGTAGAAGTTGGTTGAGGGTTTGGGATCCTTGTTTTGCTTATTGTTGCAAGGATGTTGTTTCTTTGGATGCTTGGTTTTATGTTTATGTTGGGCCACTAAGGATTTGTTATAACTCTCTGTAGTGTTGATCACTCCAAGTTGCAAGAGATTATCTTGCTCTCTAATCATAGAATCACAAAAATTCTCAGGAGTGAGAGTTTGGTAAGCACCCCTAGAGCTCCTCTAGTGGCATAAAAGGCAAATACAAAGATATAATATGCACGACCAAGCTTAGAAAGAATAACATATATGCAGTGGTCATCCTTCAGACCTATTTTGGAATCATGTATGAAGAGTATCATAGCCAAATCCACTACTAAGATATTTTGTGAGTGTGTTTGGGTTCATCTTCAGCTACCACAGACCTGTTGACGAGTCCAAATGTCATCTCAAGCAAGTAATTGACAACCACTGATGGCAGATCCCAATCATACCTACTCTCATTTGGGGTAGCATTTATGACTAGTATGTGAGTCTTCTTGCCACTAAGAATAAAAAGAAGAAAAAGGGAAAGATAGTAGACTTTCCCCCAAAGAATTCTAATTAACTCTAAATCTAATCTAAAATGAAATCAAACTAACTAATCTAACTATTTCTAACATATCATGTAGGAGAAATTCTAATTAAATGAATACAATATGAGATAACATTATTGATAGCAGAAGTAAGTCATGTCAATTAAAGATGTATTAAAACAATGAAATTTTAGAACTAATCACAAATAGTCATAAATAAGTTCTATAACATCATCTATGTATTCACCAGAAATCATACCAGCATAAGCATTCTAAACACTAAGTATGGAAAGAGTTCATATGACGAGTATCTCGAAAACTTAAATGACAAACACATGTGTAGAGTAGTCCCACACGCATTTGACAATATCCATGATCTCAAAATGCCATATTTTCTTTATATATATGAAAACAAGAGTATTATCCTTCTATACAATAGGAAAAAGTCGATTGATACATTCAATGGTCTTCCTTTCATAAAACAAGGAAGACCTTTCACTTTTTGTAATAGCCAAAAATTATTATCTCTTCAACTTTCTTATTTTGTCATTAAATTGCTCGAATTCCTCATACAATTTCATAAATGAAGATACAAGCATTATAAACAAAATTTAAACAGACTCATGATTAGTTAATCTCGCTCCAAGGTTGTTCATGAGTGACATTTATTAAAAATATCATTGATTATGCTCGATTGCGCCCTTTTATGTTCTTCAAACTTTTTTGGGAATTTTATTTCAATCTAGTGAATTAGATTCTTCCTTGTTCTTCTTCTCTACTTTAGCTTTCTAGCATGCTCTTGCAATCCTGATTTTGTTTCGTGAAACTCAAGTTATGGATGCCTGAACATTGCACAGTTTATTCCCCTTCAAATTCGTGGCCCTTTGTTCTTTTCATTTTCTAGGCTTTTCCATTGTTAATC
>JASDQU010100443.1:218158-228688 GCA_032191745.1 Picea mariana | reverse complement strand
GTAAAGGTCGAAGGTCTACCATCTTGTGTGAGCACTATACCTATACTAGTGCTAGAAGCATTTGATTCCACCACAAAGGTTTTGTTGAATTCAAGCGTGGCTAGGAAATGAGTAGTGCACATGCCCCTCTTTAATTATGTGAAGGCTTGCTCAGTAGTAGGTATCCAATGGAATGCATTCTTATTAAGAAGGTCAGTCAATGGCTTAGCAATTTTTGCATAATGGTGGAAAATTTTCATGTAATATCCTGTGAGACCAAGAAAATATCTTAGGCGCTTTAAGGTTTTGGGTCGGGGCCATTCCTGCATAGATTGTATCTTTTTGGGGTCCACTTTTACCCCTTCTCGACTGACAATGTGTCCCAAGTATTCCACTTCACTGGCTCCAAATGAACATTTGGTATTTTTGACAAACAATTGTTTTTCCTTCAGCAAATGAAGGACTTTGTACACATGAAGAAGGTGGCTATCCCAAGTGCAGTTGTAAATGAGGATTTCATCAAAGAAAACCAAGACAAACTTTCGAAGGTAATGTTTCAATAATTTATTCATGAGACTTTGGAAGGTGGATGTGGCATTGCAAAGGCCAAAAGGCATAACCAAGAATTCATAATTTCCTTCATGAGTTTAAAAAATCTGAAAGCAGTCTTCGGAATATATGCCTCTTTCATCCAGATATGGTGATAGCCTGAGAGAAGGTCTAATTTGGTGAATACACAAGCACCTTGGAGTTCATCTAACAGATCGTCAATGATAGGAATGGGAAAATTATCTTTGATGGTGAGTTTATTCAAGGCATGAGAATAAGGGCACATGCGCCAAGTACCTTCTTTATTTAAGACCATCACCACTGGTAAAGAATATGGGAAGGTATTGGGGAGAATTACCCTTGCCTCCAGTAATTCTTGTACCATATTTTTGATTTCATTTTTCTAAGCAAATGGACATCTATAGGGATGTACATTGGGGGGTTGACTGCCCAGAAGGAGAGGGATGTTATGATCATGCTCACCCCTGGAGGGAGGTAAGGTGGTCAGAATCTCAATGATCTTGGGGCACTTATCCAAGATAAGTTGCAGGTTGGGAGGAACTACCTGAGAGGCATGTTCAGTAACTTGGATGGCATTAAATTGAGAAATCATGCCATGGTGGCATTTCTTCAACAGTTTTTCCATCCTGTGAGAGCTGATAATTTCAGGAGAGCCCGCTTAGAGACCTCGGAGGGTATATGAGTGAGTGTCTTGGGTGAAGCTCATATATAATTCTTAATAATCCATTATGATTGTCCCCATAGTGAAAATCCATTCCATAACTAATACAATATCACAACTACTCATGGCAATAGAGAACATGTGTGTTTTCAGAGTATAATCACCCATTTGGAGTTTGATATTCTCACAATGGACCCCACACTTCATAGTACCACCATTAGAAATGAGGATTTAAAAATTAGAAACATGGCAGAAAAATAAATGGATCTCATCAGCAAGCATGCGATGAATAAAATTATGGGTGTTGCCACTCTCAATCAACACTGCCACCGTCGGATGTTTGATGTAGCCCTTGAGCTTCAATGTCTGTGGGGCTGAAATACTTGAGAGGGCATGAAGAAATATGATGGGTTCCTCTAGTTCCACAAGGTTTACAACTGAAGCTTCAACGTGATCACTTGGTGGAGCCTCATCTAAGTCATGAGCCTCATCTGATAGAATTTCTTTAGAAGGAGATCAAGCGGATGCATCAATCTAGAAGAACTTATGTTCTCTACATTTATTCCCTAGTGAATACTTTTCATCATAATAGTAGCAAATTCCTTGCTTGCGACATTCTTCCATTCAGTTGGAGATCATTTTTTGACCTTTAATGTTTGTGTCAGAGCAAGGTGAGCCCTTGGGTGAGAACGGTTGAGAATTGGAGCCTTCATGGGTGGGGCCTGAAGGATGGTCTCAATTTCCTTTTCTAATTGACATTCCTGCAACCAGGTAGTAGGATTATGTATGCTCACATGAGCCTGGATGGCTTCCTTTAAGCCATTAATAAAGCATTCAAGGTAAAATGCATTAGATAATCCCTCAGTCTAGATAGCTAATTGTTCAAATTATGTGATTAAATATGTGACTGATCCAGTTTGGCCAGCTTGGTGAGTCTACCCAAAAAATGTGATTTCCTATCAAAACGAGCACAAACTGCTTTAGTGAACAGGTTACAAGTGGGATTTCCTAGATAGTGTTTCTTATGACACTACCACCATTGTCATCGTTCTTAATCCAGGTACAAAACCCCTATATGGAGTTTGGTCTCATCATCCCAAATATTATGGAGGGAGAAGTATTGTTCCATTTAAGAGACCCACCCTATTGGGTTGGATCCATCAAAATTTTTCATGTCAACTTTGGGCACCCTATTCCAAGAGTGTGGAGAAACCCAAGGGGAGTGGGAGGAATGAGTATGCTCATAATGGGAATGTTGAGGGTCTTCTGCATTAGGCTCAACCTGCTTACCTTTTGTGAATGGTTGCATGGCTTCATGGATGGCTGCTTTGACTGCTGCAGGGAGGGAGTCGTTGATTGTTGTTTGTATGGTAGCAGGGACAAATTCCATTCTTGATTCTAAGTTGGACAACCAAGTCTCCCAGTCTTCTTAGGTTTGGGCTATAGTGGTTGGCATGGTAGCATCATAGGTAGTATATGAAGTGTCGGGATGGAAATCAAGACCAAAAAAAATGAGATGTACCAGAGTGATCAGGAAAAATAGAGTCCAATGTGATAGGTGTCAATTAAGGGTGTCTCAGAAAGGGGTGGGACCATGGAGAGAAAAAAAGGCTTAAAAATGATGGGTACCATTTCGATTAGAAGGAACAGAGGAATTCAATGGACTAGGTTACAAGTAAGGGTGTTGACAAGCCCCAGAATTTTTTTTTTACTCTTGTGGAGTTATACTTCGAGATGAATAAGACTGCAGTGAAGAAATGGCCAAATGTTTAACAGGAAGAAATGTGTAGTAATTTTGCAACCAGAATGCAGGAGACATAGTTGCATGGCAATAGATCTTGTTTGTTTTGTTTATGTTTCCATCCCAAGGATTAGGGTATTCAAGGTTTCTACATACAAGGGTTTTCCCTATATTATAGCTCTCTTATATACATACAGGGTCCAACAATAGTACTCGTCCCAATATCTCAGGGCACCAACTAAGGAGGCTAGACCATGCCCTTAGCCATACTACTGGACTACCCAGGTATTAGAGAGTATCTTCCCAAGTGTTTTTCTCTGTGGCACTATAGCAGTCAGGCGACCGAGTGGTTTATCTACGGAGGGCTTCAAGAGATGTAGGTCGATATGTATACAAGTGTTGTCTAATGTGCTACCACTTGAAGGGGTACCAACAGGGGTTACAAGGGTGGACAATAATCTGTGCTTAAGTACCACTTGTATTTATTACATGTATGAGTCCCCGACTGCGGGTTTATGCGCGGAATCACAAATATTTGTGGCTTAAAGATGTTGGAATACATCTCTACCCTAAAAAATAAATTACCCCACAAGTTTTGCCCGGGAAAGAGCTCTGATACCACTTGCAATATTTCAGATAAAATATAATATGCAAAACATAAATATTTAGCAAGTAATGGCAGAACAACAATGATATATCCATAACAATACCAAAATAATACCAGAATAACACCAGAAATAGGACCTTTATTAATGATAGCAATTTTCACTTGCCTCTTCGAGGGGGAAACCTCCAACAGAGAAAATCTCTATTACAATAATATCCAAGACAAAAATATCCAATGCCTCCTACTCTTATTTATACTAATTTTGTCTTCTAAGGAAACTTCTAGAGGAAGATCTTTCTAGAAGAGAAAGATTTTATTAGGTCTTCTTACATTGACTTATTCTCCTTTATTTATTAGGCCTTATTAACTAATGTCGGCCTTTATTACATAGAAAACATATCCTACTAACTAATGACCCATGGAGAGGGGTTAGGATCGGATCCTAACAGAAGTAGATGTTGCATTGAAAGAAAAACCAGAAGTAGAAAGTGCATGCCCATGAGAAGAAGAATTAGAAGAAGAAGAATAAATATTTATCTTGTGTTTCTTCCTTGCTGCTTCTATGGCTTCTATCTTTTTAAAACATTTAAACTATAGATGACCATCTCACCCACAAAAATTGTAATGTCTGTCAGTGTTCTTAATTTTTTATTTTGGTCCTTTGTCACCATTGGGAGTAGAAGTTGGTTGAGGGTTTGGGATCCTTGTTTTGCTTATTGTTGCAAGGATGTTGTTTCTTTGGATGCTTGGTTTTATGTTTATGTTGGGCCACTAAGGATTTGTTATAACTCTCTGTAGTGTTGATCACTCCAAGTTGCAAGAGATTATCTTGCTCTCTAATCATAGAATCACAAAAATTCTCAGGAGTGAGAGTTTGGTAAGCACCCCTAGAGCTCCTCTAGTGGCATAAAAGGCAAATACAAAGATATAATATGCACGACCAAGCTTAGAAAGAATAACATATATGCAGTGGTCATCCTTCAGACCTATTTTGGAATCATGTATGAAGAGTATCATAGCCAAATCCACTACTAAGATATTTTGTGAGTGTGTTTGGGTTCATCTTCAGCTACCACAGACCTGTTGACGAGTCCAAATGTCATCTCAAGCAAGTAATTGACAACCACTGATGGCAGATCCCAATCATACCTACTCTCATTTGGGGTAGCATTTATGACTAGTATGTGAGTCTTCTTGCCACTAAGAATAAAAAGAAGAAAAAGGGAAAGATAGTAGACTTTCCCCCAAAGAATTCTAATTAACTCTAAATCTAATCTAAAATGAAATCAAACTAACTAATCTAACTATTTCTAACATATCATGTAGGAGAAATTCTAATTAAATGAATACAATATGAGATAACATTATTGATAGCAGAAGTAAGTCATGTCAATTAAAGATGTATTAAAACAATGAAATTTTAGAACTAATCACAAATAGTCATAAATAAGTTCTATAACATCATCTATGTATTCACCAGAAATCATACCAGCATAAGCATTCTAAACACTAAGTATGGAAAGAGTTCATATGACGAGTATCTCGAAAACTTAAATGACAAACACATGTGTAGAGTAGTCCCACACGCATTTGACAATATCCATGATCTCAAAATGCCATATTTTCTTTATATATATGAAAACAAGAGTATTATCCTTCTATACAATAGGAAAAAGTCGATTGATACATTCAATGGTCTTCCTTTCATAAAACAAGGAAGACCTTTCACTTTTTGTAATAGCCAAAAATTATTATCTCTTCAACTTTCTTATTTTGTCATTAAATTGCTCGAATTCCTCATACAATTTCATAAATGAAGATACAAGCATTATAAACAAAATTTAAACAGACTCATGATTAGTTAATCTCGCTCCAAGGTTGTTCATGAGTGACATTTATTAAAAATATCATTGATTATGCTCGATTGCGCCCTTTTATGTTCTTCAAACTTTTTTGGGAATTTTATTTCAATCTAGTGAATTAGATTCTTCCTTGTTCTTCTTCTCTACTTTAGCTTTCTAGCATGCTCTTGCAATCCTGATTTTGTTTCGTGAAACTCAAGTTATGGATGCCTGAACATTGCACAGTTTATTCCCCTTCAAATTCGTGGCCCTTTGTTCTTTTCATTTTCTAGGCTTTTCCATTGTTAATCCTGCTTTTTCTACTACTTGAGAGCTTTCCAACAGGCTATCTTGGGCCTCATCTGGACTCCCAGAGCTCCAGATATGGTTTTCTGAAGTTGGTGCTCAATGACCATTGATTCGCTAATTGGGAGATATGGACCGTCGATATTCAATTGTAAAAGAATTATCCCACATGCATCAGGTCTATTGAAACTTCATGGTATATATGGTTTCCCTCCCCAACTTGGTTTATTTGTGAAACCAAAGGAGGCATAGGACCTAGGGCCTACATAGAAATTATGTTTGGTAAACCATAGTAAAATAATAAAATAATAAACATGCACACAAAGTATAAAACAAATTAAAATAAAATTAATTAAAATAACCCTCATTCCATAAATCTCAATTAAATAATAAAATATGGACCTGAAATATTAAAATAGTGAACCCATGTCCTAAGGTGTGTGAGAAATGTAGAGCTCCATACATTGTCGTAAAAATTATGCGGTGAACTCTTGTCTAAGGTGTGAACTCCTACAAATGAAGACTCCTGCAAAGCATGTGGGCCATAAATAATAAAATAATGTAATCCAAAGTGTTGAGAGGTGCAAGATCTGATAGGTTTACGGAGATCGAGGTGCGGGTAAATCAAGTGCTAAGTTCTAAGGTAAAAACATGAAACTCTCACATACGAAATCCCACAAATGTAAGAGCCCATTAAAATGATAAAATAGTATAATGTGTTACAGGTTGGCGAGAGTTGGCGAGTGCACGCACAGGTATGTGAGTTGCGATGAATTATATGGTATGTCTTAAGTTGTATTCATAATGTTCCATGAATCTGCAAATGTAAGAGCCCACAAATGTAAGAGCCCATTAAATACCTGTAAATCAAGGTTTACAGAGTTCGAGGTGCGGGTAAATCAAGTGCTAAGTTCTAAGGTAAAAACATGAAACTCTCGCATACGAAAACCTGCAAATGTAAGAGCCCATTAAAATGATAAAATAGTATAATGTGTTACAGGTTGGCGAGAGTTGGCGAGTGCACGCAGAGGTATGTGGGTTGCGATGAATTATATGGTATGTCTTAAGTTGCATTCATAATGTTCCATGAATCCGCAAATGTAAGAGCCCATTAAAATAGTAAATTAATATAATGTGTACAGGTTGGCGAGAGTTGGCGAGTGCATGCACTGGTATAAGTGTTGTGTGTTGCGGCGAATTATATGGAATGTCTTAAGTTGCATTCATAATGTTCTACAAACACGCATCCGCAAAGATAAATCTGAGCATGCATAGTGTGGAAGATTGGTGAGGTTGGTGACAGTTAGAGATTATGTGGCTAAGTGAAAAGCAGGGGAAAATATATCTGCATAGGTACATATAAATTCTCAGGCCCCGAATAATATATAAAAATAATAAAATAAATAAAAATTTTGAACAAAAAATAAAAATAATAAAATAAATGAAAAAAATGAAAAAAATCAAAACCAAAAATAAAATGTCTCGACTTAGGAACAAAGAAGTACATTACCTTGGGACTTTGAGATTAAATACATAAAAATTAAATTAAATTAAAACGAAATAGGAAAAAATAAAAATATATGGATTTAGGGAAAAATGCACAACGTAAGTAGTAATTTTCCTGAGTAAAATAATTTTACCCATGCAATTCAAAAACCAAGGGTAGGTTTGGGAAAACCATGGGAAATCAAAACAATGTGTAGATTTATAAAACCATGGGAAAATTAAAATGAAAAATAAATAAATAAATAACAGGAACAAAATATAAAATAATCAAAATTACAATAAAAATAAAACAAGACATATATACAAAAATAGGAGAAATCAGACCTAGTTCCACACAACACCTGTCAGGGTTTTGCACCTAGGGACCAAAAATAGAAACAAGGAATATGATGCAGATTTTGAATAACCGGGATGTTAAGTCGGTCGGGCACATCAAATAAAGGTCAAGATCGTGCAAATCTGGAGGTGACAAATGGCAAGCGACCATGGGGGAAAGGGACGACACGTAACACGACAGGTTAACGTCACAAAGGGTAACCCATAAGATAAAAAGGAGTTTGACGTTATCTAGGCACATGGGACATGTCAATCTGATCAAGGGGAAAATTGCAAAGAACAAACCCAATAAGCTTGAAAGAAGAGGGAATCTGATAGGATCAAGGAACAAGCTCCCACTTCATACCACGACGCACGAATCTGAAGGCGACAGGTAGCAAGCAAGCATTGGGTGAAAATATGACAAGGTTCCACATCCGAGAAGCTTGATACACCTTCGTGGAGAGGGGAGGTTGGAAGGAGAACCCAATAGAGATCATTCCAAGAAACCTCATGCCTTTCGAACCTCGAAAATATCATAAGGGACTTCACTTTTCCAACCCAATCATACAAACCTGATGAGGGGAGCATGGTAAAGATCAAGTTCCCATCCACATAATACAATACAATAAAATTTATGCTATGGAAAGGAAGTGAAAATAGAAAATAATGCAATGGTGAGAAAAACAAATATGGTTGGGGTTTGGGAAAGACAAGGCTTAATTTCGGATGTTGAATGTTGGCTTCAAATGGTAGACAAGATCTGAATAGTGAGAAGTCTAGTCCATGTAAAGGCAATGACTTTGGTCCTCTGCTCCTGCAACCATAGAAAGAATAAAATCATTTATGCGAGGAAGAAGATATTGTATATCATAAACATTCCATTGTTTGTCTTCACCTTTAACAAACTTATGAATAAGTGTTGAGTTTGTTTGCAAAATGAAGAAAAAGTAAGAAAACGTTTCTCAAAGACAATCATCCATGATCTCATCCTTTCATAAACAACTTGTTGTTGTAAATAGATGTCATCAAAATTGTGTCTATCTAACTTCAAATTCATAGAAAGGATAAATGATCTTGTGATTCTAGTTATGAGTTTAAACTAAAGAATATGATTAGCATACGAGAGCTTCAGCATAGATATGAAGGTGTTAGGCACAACATGAAAGCAAGAGGATGCAAAATTCATATATGTTCTTAATTTAACTCATCTATTCAAGAAGTCCTCAAAAGTAAACTCGTTGTAGGCATGAAATAGAGCATCAAACTTTGCAGTCATATAGGATCATCAAATACTTCGAAATCTACAAAAGGTATCAAAGTTAACTTATCAATTTCAGTATACAAAGCATCATAAGTCAAAAAGCATCATGAAGAACATTTGAAAGTATAAGATCAAAAGGATAAACAAACCTCCATCAAAGACAAACATCAATAGAGATCCAAACCTCCAACTCTCTCAAGGCAGGTAAAGAATAGTAAGTAGGCTCATATTAATAGAGGATTAGGCATTAGATTTCAAATTTTAGTTGGGGGGGGGCTTTCCTTTTGCTTATAAAAGAAAATTGAAAGGGGAGTAGTTGTGGCCACAACAAGACCATTATTTCAAATATGGATAGTGTCCGGTGGTCTTTGATGGACACCAAGCTGACCAAATCGACTGCCTTCCACCCCCAAACAGATGGACAAACATAAGTGGTCAATAGCATGATTGTTCATATCTTACGCATGTAAAAATCCAAGCATGCATGTACATGGGATGAGAGACTTCCATATCTTCAACATTGCTACAACAAATCCATCAATAGCTATATTGACCCTTTCCTTGGATTGCACCAAGTAATTAATCTTGAGCTACTTCAAATATATTTTCCACCCCTATTGGACACTTCGGAGGTGGTTGAGCATTTGACCCCTATAGAACTCAATATCTACTGCATTGAGTAGGATACAGTGGATCAGATCATGGACACCAAGATGAAGGGAACCAACCAGAAAAACATACAACTCTATCGGGTTGTCAAAGCAGGACAACTTCTTCACCAAGGAAAGTGGTTCACTAGAGGTCAAATTCAACAAAAGTTTCCCCATCTAATGAGGGAACCTGATGCAATGGGGACCAATGCTTCCTAAGGGGTGAGGAATGATCCAGGTGTATATCGGTGGCCACCGATAAATCAACCCATTTATTCATCTTGGCAATTTTTTTATCTACAATTTTTGAAGTCCTAAACTTTTGGGGCCGTTTTGAGGCCTTAAACGATATTTTTTTGCCATTCAGGGGCCTAGGATTGTCATGTCCTTCTAAGGCCTACCAACAAAATTAATTCTTTGATAGATCTTTCCAATGATCTATTGTGCACCCCAAACAAAGATTATCTAAAAATTTTGTGCCTTGGGAAGTTGACGTATCAATTAGCCACGTCAAGGCCCATAATCCTTTTGGTGCAAGCTTGATCCAATTCTTGGCGCAAATCAATACTTGCAATGAACACCAAGAAACAAACAACTTCCTTCTACTCTAATGGATTAGGCAAACCAAATCCATCTATGCAAATAAAATTAAACATAGACAAGCAGATGAAACCACATACTTGAAGGAAATAGGCCAAGTATATTAAATGAGAACAAAGAAAACTTACAAACTATGAATTATGTCAGTTGCAACTCCTCCAAACTCTCCTCGTCAAACCCTTGCTTGAATCCCACGATCATAAGTCTTATGTCTCCAAGCTTCCTCCTAAATCAAAGATTTGATACCTCTAATCCTCCTCCAGAATCAAAGGTTTGATACCTCTAATATTTCTTCTCTTCTCCATGGAAGCCTCATTATATAGGATTTGGAGGCTTGAACGCCATGGAGAAGATCACTCACTAGATCCACTAAAATGGGATCTCCAAGATTTTTAGGGAGAAAATATCTCTCAAGGATTTTAGGGAGAAAATATCTCTCAAGGATTTTAAGGAGGAAATATCTCTCAAGATCCACCAAATTAGGATTTTG
>JASDQU010100443.1:194719-208208 GCA_032191745.1 Picea mariana | reverse complement strand
GCAACACTTTGAAATGTGTGCACCCTTTCTTTGATAACAATCCTTGCGCACTACTCAGGTGCATGCAAAACTAAACCAAAACTTGGTGCCAATGGCTCACCATCCTAAATGTACATTTACAATTTTAGGTGCGTACAACAATGAACCAACACTTGGTGCCAATGGCTCACCTGCCTAAATGTACATTTACATTTTGATTTACAATTGGGGTTCGGATTAGGGATATCACATTCCCCTCCCCCTTATTTATGCATTGTCCTCGGTCCATTATATACACATGTACATACAAAAACTTCAAAAGTATTCAAAAAGATACGGGTATTATTCCCACATATCATCCCCGTGCTCCCAAGTTGCATCCTCAAGACTGTACTAGGTCCATTGGACCTTTACTATCTCAATGGATCGATTCTGGAGCTATTTGATTTTTTGATCCAATAAGAAAACCTGTCGCACTCGAAAATCGCCTTCTGGCTCCACCTGAATCACATTCCAATCAATGACATCATTAACATCAGGTACGTACTTTTTGAGAAAAGATACATGAAAAACATTATGAATACACAAGGATGCAGGAAATGTAATCATATATGCAATGGGACTAATCCTCTCTAGGATTTCAAATGGCCCACAGTAGCGTGTTGCCAGCTTAGAACGATTTCCCAACTTCAGGGAACTGTGTCTTGATTTTACTTTCAAGAACATGTAGTCACCCACTTTAAACTCTTTGTGGGTTCTACCTTTATCTATGCAACTTTTATGCATGTCTTGGGCAGCCTTTAAATTATTCCTTATCTTCACCACCTGCTCTTCCATTTCTCGGAGCACAGCTGGCCCAACCATTATGCGGTATGTTGGGTTGTCCCAACTCACTGGTGTGTTGCTCTTTCTACCATAAACTACCTCAAATGGGCTCATCTTTAAAGATGCTTGATACCCATTCTTGTAAGTAAACTCTACCAAGTGAAGGTAGTCTTCCCATTTTGATGGTTTATCCATCACATACATCCTAAGCATATATTCAATCACCTGATTTACCCTCTCTGTTTTTCCATCTGTCTCATGGTGATATGTTGTGCTAACGTTCATATTTATCCCAAATCCTTTGAATAGCCCTTTCCAAAAGTTTGATTTGAACTTGGGATCTCTATCAGACATAATTGTATTTGGTACACCATGAAGCTTAGCAATTTCTCTCATGTATATATTAGCAATGTTGGTTGCCTTGAGGGTTGAGTTTACTGGAATAAAATGGGCAGCTTTAGTAATCTTGTCCATCACTACCATAATGGAATCATGTTGCTTAGTAGTCCTAGGTAGCTTAGTAATGAAATCCATGGTCATAAATTCCCACTTCCACTTAGGAATGGGCAAAGGCTATAGCAAACCAATTGGATGTATGTGCTCACCCTTGACCTTTTGACATTCAAGGCATCTAGCAATAAAATTAGCAACCTCCTTTTTCATGCTTGGCCAATATTATTGGTTTTATACTGTTGCAATTGTCTTCTGGTAGCATGGGTGTCCAACATAAGGAACTTTATGCATCTCTGACAATAATAGATTTTTCAATTCCTGGACATTTGGCACATAGACTTTGCACCTATACATGAGGATTACATCCTTTTTTAGCTCATAACCTTCAAATTTTTGTTGTGACATACCTTGTCGTAAATTCACCTTTATGTCCACGTAGCGTTGATCTGATTTGGCAACCTCTAAAATCATGTCACTCAAATCTGATTTGTACATGCTAATGGTTGTAGCATGTATTTCATGCACCCTCCTACTAAGTGCATCAGCCACCTTGTTCTCTTTTCCTATGATATGCTTTATGTCAAAGTCATACTCACTGAGGAATTATAGCCACCTGCTTTGTCTGACATTTAAACTTGGTTGTCCAAACATTTACTTCAAAACACTATGGTTTGTTCTGAGCTCAAATATTTTATCCATAATATAGTGTTGCCACATCTTTAAGGCAGCACTATGGCTTCCAATTCTAAGTCATGAGTAGCGTAGAGCCTTTCATGCTCTTTCAACTTTCTTGATTCATAGAATATCACATGCACATTCTAACAAAGGACTCCATCGGGCCCTTCCTTGCATGCATCCGTGCACACAATGAAGTCTTCATTAGGATCAACAATTCTCAAAATTGGCACACTTGTAAATAAACTCTTCAAGTGTTGAAATCTTCTTACACAATCAAAAGTCCACTCAAATCTTGCACCTTTATTTTGCAAGGATGTAATAGGGTGTGCAATCTTTGAGAAGCCTTCAATAAACCTTATGTAATACCCTGCAAGTCCCATGAAGGACCTCACCTCTGCAACATTCCTTGGTGTTGGCCATCCTTCAATGGATTTTATCTTCTCCGGGTCCACAACTATCCCTTCATCTAAAATGATATGACCCAAGTAATGAATCTCCCTCTGGTAAAATGAGCACTTGCTCAACTTTGCATACAATTTATGTTCTCTCAATACTTGTAGAACTATCCTCAAGTGTTTCTTGTGCACTTCTTCACACTTTGAGTAAATAAGTATGTCATCCAAAAATACAATGAAAAACTTATCTAAGTAATTTCTGAAAACTCCATTCATCAAACACATGAAGACAGTTAGTGTATTTGACAACCCAAATGGCACTACTGTAAACTCATAATGTTTGTACCTCATTCTGGAGGCAGTCTTATTGATGTATTCTTCTTTAATTCTCACTTGGTGATATCCATATCTGAGATCAATCTTTGAAAATATCTACCCACCCCTCAGTTGATCAAAGAGGTCATCTATCCTTGACAAAGGATACTTGTTCTTTATTGTTACTTTGTTCAACTGCCTAAATTTGATGCAAAGTCTCAATGTACCATATTTCTTCTTCACAAACAATATTGGGGCACCCCAAGGTGACACACTTGGGCATATATACCCCTTCTTTGGAATCTCTTCAAGTTGCGTCTGTAATTCCTTCAACTCTGGCGTACTCATCCTATAAGGAGTATTGGATACAGGATGATCCAGATTATTTTCGGCACGAAATGAGAGTGGAGATATAATAAATAAATGTACAAAGATATCTTGGATATCCAGTAATATAACATAAATGTATCAGATATGCAACCATAAACACAGAGATACAGTAATACACAAGTTTATATTAATGAGCGAAAATGTACAAAGACTATAAATATACAGAGTGAAAGACTCGCTATAATGGTGCTAGTTTATCTATGAGAAGAGATGTGTCTGCTACTCACATTCGCAAGAAGATGGTTTACAATGAGGCTCTAAAGGCCTTTTTAACATAAAGAAAATCCAAAACCCTAACGCCGGAAGATGAAAATCCAACATTTTTGTGAACCCTGTTTTGAGTAGTTTGGTGTATCAACTTCCCAAGGGAGTAACATTGGCATATGATATATGTTTGGAACACACGATATATCATTGGAAAGGTCTATCTAAGGACTACACATGTTTCCATCAAACTCTAAATCCATCTATAGTTTGACTATGGCGAGTTCTAAAAATGTTGCTTAGGGCCTCAAAATGGCCCCGGAAGTTTGGAACTCGAAAAACTAGAGACAAAATTGCCAAACTGAAACTTCCACAATGAGCTAGTTGGAATAGGTGGGTGGCCATCAATATCCACCTCGATCAATCCTCCCTCCTTAGGAAGCAATGGTCTCCATTGCATTGAGTTCTCGGGGGAGAGGGAAAGCGATTGCGGTATCCTTTTGTTCACCTTTTGAATAGATTGTGAAGAAGTTGAATTGTGTAGTATGAGATACTACCTTGCGGCATTGTTTATGTGGAACAGTAGTTGGAACTACCTCTGGTATCCTGTAGATATGACCCCCCAGAGTAACAATGACACTATGGGGTTGAGACTCATAGATAGCATGGAACTTCCACATATATGGTTGGCCCAAGAGAATATCACAAACATACAGCGGGGAAACATCACATAATACCTCATCCTTGAAGGGTTGGATGTCATATGACAATCAGCACTGTTGGCTGACACGAAGATATCGTCCCTGGTGAAGCCACCCGATGTTGTATGGTTGTGGGTGTGTTTTTGTCGACAATCCCAACTATTTGACGACCTCTGCTGAGATGAGGTTCTTATGGCTTCTATTATCAACAATAAAATGCAGTGGGGTCCCCTTCACCCACATATGTGAATGAAAAAGTAGCTCCCCCTCTTCAAGATCTGTGGGTTCTTTTGGTTGAATTGTTGTGGTCGCGACAATAGAAGTGGGGTCTGGATCGATGATTTGTCTTCTATCAGTATTTTCTCAATCATGGTTTGTCTTCTTGTCTTTTATCTCGGCCACCAATGACTGTTTTGAGTGACATTCATCGATGTTGTGCCAGGAGATTTTGTGGAAATCACACCATTTTTCGGTGTCATTCTTCGTCTTTCTGTAATCCTTTTTTTCTAGTGGCTTGGACTAGTTTTCAGAAGATTGTTTGTTAGGGTCGTCTTTATCATACTTTGGTTGTTGTGGATTTTCAGACCCAAATTCCCATTTGTTCTGGTGCTTAAATTTCTTCTCAATTTTAGCATCATATCGATAAGCAACACCGAGTGATGAGATGTTCAGAAAATCCATTTTAGTTTGGATGTATCTGTGTAGAGCCCCACAGTATTTTAGAACCAAATTTCATTCGGATTCTTTGATACCCAGCTTGGTGCGCAAGGTATGGAAGGTACTGGTGAACTCCAAAATTTCTTGGCTCCTCTCTTGTCACGGTGTGGTCCATCTCATGTATTGGTCGTTATAGTTTCCAACAGGGTAATAAGATTCCTTTACCACATCCACACAAAAATCCCAAGTGGGCTTAGACCCATATATTCTAGAATCCTCTGTGGAACTTTTCTCCGAGTAAGTTTCCCACCAATGTTGACATGGGGGAGAGCCTTAAGGAGTGTGAAGGTGATCTTTTCCATGTCGGATAAATTATGAACAGAGAAATAACCTTCTAGAAAATTTAACCATTTTTCTAGGGCATCCGCATCTATATGTCCTTCAAATATGGGAATATCAAAATTAACTTGTACCTTGAAAGGAGAGGTGCCTCCAAAGTGGTTGCTTGATGAAGACATGCATGTTCTTATCGGCAGGCGTTGAAGTATGTGGGAAAAATTCTCCATCATTTTGTCCCTCTATCGCGTGAGAGCTTGCTCAAGCAACAGATTAATAGAATCGTCTTCTCTATTGTTCTTCTTTTATTCCGCCATGGAGGGTTTCTTGGGCATGTGAGAGTGATTGTATTCAAGAGATACAAGCTCGAGACTCAACTTGCTATACTCGAACCTCTTCGGGGACATGCACTGAAAAACGATCAAGAGCAGCCTGCTCTGATACCACTGATCTGGATTATTTTTGGCACGAAATGAGAGCGGAGATATAATAAATAAATGTTTAGAGATATCTCAGATATCCAATAATATAACAGAAATGTATCAGAGATGCAACCATAAACACATAGATATAGTAATATACAATTTTCTATTAATGATTGAAAATGTACAAAGATTGTAAAAATACAGAGTGAAAGACTCGCTAGAATGGTGGCAGCTTATCTCTAAGAAGATATGTGTTCGCTACTCACATTCACAAGAATATGGTTTAAAATGAGGCTCTAAAGGCCCTTTTAACATAAAGAAAATCCAAAACCCTAACCCTGAAAGATAAAAAGCCAACAGTTTTGTGGACCCCATTTTGGGTAGTTTGGTGTATCAACTTCCTGGGGGCGTAACTTTGGCATACGATCTCCATTTGGGGTGCACAATAGCTCGTTGGAAAGGTCTATATGAGGACTACACATTTTTCCATCATAATTTGACTTTGTATTTAGTTTTATTGTGGTGAGATCTAAAACTTTTGTTTAGGGCCTCAAAATGGCCCCTGAAGTTTGGAACTTGAAAAACTAGAAACAAAATTGTCAAAATGAGCCAGTTGGAATAGGTGGGTGGCCATCGATATCCACTTGGATCATAGGAGTTTCTCTCGACATCATATTTATAGAGAAATCAATATATTGTTTCGGTGGCAACCCCAATATCTTTTTAAAGACGTCTTCAAATTCTTTAGTACTGTGTAGTCTTCAACATTTGGCACTTTATCCTTAGGTGGATCTTCCATGTGCGCTACAAATACTTGACATATTTTCCTGAAGCTTTTCTTCAATTGCAAGGCTGAAACTTCTCTTATAGTTACAGCTCCTGGAATGCCTTGAACTGTTCTCAAATTTCCTTCCTCATCCAAGCAAGTAAATGCCTTATTGTAACAGTCTAGAACAACATGGTGTTGGTCCAACCAATCCATACCTATGAGGAAATCATAAGAATCCAAAGGTATGATATCCAAATCATATTTATAGATTTGGACTTTTTTTTGCAGTCCCTTTACGGTTTCTACCAAGTTTATGTGCTCCTCCTTGCCTTCTTTATGCTCATTGAATTTTGTACAATCAATACCCATATTGATATACAAACCCACAAATTCATCATCATGACTGTAAGTTCTCTAAGCATTTTCCATGCTTTTGACTCTTTGTGTTGATTCCATCCTGATCTAATCATTATTAATTCTGCAAAATGTGCAGCAACAAGATTTGTTAGACAAATTCATGCAACAACTTCATGAAAACTCTGCACCAATTTCTCAGAATCCTTTCTTCTAATTCCTTGGATGATTTTGACATCCCAATTCAAAATTTCTAGGTGAATAATTGGAATCCTCTATCCAAAACGTTCCCATCAACTACTCCCTTGTGCAATTCTAAGTCTTGCGCAGTAAATTATGGTCATTTCGAATTCACCCAAATACCCTTTTACTCTTTTTTTCTTTCTTTTGAAGCTTGTGCGTGCATTGGTATTCAACATGTGCCAATGTGCAATGTCAATATTTAATATATACACTGTGTATCAATATTACGCATGCACCACAAGTTTTTCTCCGTGTAGCCCCAAATTTTTAGTTCGCACACCCATGCCTCATCGTTTTCTGTGCATTTCCAACAATGCACTTAGCAATGTCAACATTTAGTGCGCACACTTGCGCATTATTATTTTATGTGTACCAAGGCCACCTTGTAATTCCAAATTTGGCCACTTACCAGTCTGAATTTTTCCTTAAGTAGATGCTCGGCCCAAGCAGGATCAATGTTGAAACTAGAGCTCTAATACCAATCTATAACATACCCCATTACCAGCACTAACAAAATGCTCTGATACCAATTTGTATCATACCCCATTACTAGCTCTAACAAAATTATTTGATACTAATCTGTAATGTAACTAGCCTCCTAGCTGGGTACCGTGCTCTGATAAAAATCTGTAACGTTACCATGCTCTGATACCAATTTGTAACGTTACCTAGCTTACTATTGAGCAATGCTACTCCAAAATCTAGTGCGTATATTCAATTCTCTTTGTGCGCGCAGATTTTCTCCCATGTGCGCATAATGATTCCAGCCTCTTGCGCAAACGAATTACTTCCCAGTGTGCACGGAAATTCTAACCTCACCTCGGAGACTCGTGACCATTATTATAAGGTTAACTTAACAAGAATAACTAAAAAAATCACCATACTCTGCATGTATGACTACAAATACTGAATATCAATACCATAGTTACATGCGCAAGGAGCATTATATAGCATAACAACAATTACTTATATGCAACATCATACTAGAATTAAACCCATATCAAACATAGATAATTAAGCACACAGTAAATGAGACAAGCACATAAAGGACACTTATCTTTTATGAAAAGTCACCAAATTCACATAGAGCTCAGACGTTCCTCCAAGCCATAGACTCTTTTGCTCATAAACTTTCAGCAACAATTCACCCTCGAGTTGGGGCTTAAACTCCACCAAGGAAAAAGGATTCTTAATGCCAGGCTAAGGTCTGATAATCAACAGAATTGTTGAGTCCAAGGTGCCATTGCTGCAACTAGCCTATAGTATCTCATTCCCCACATGCCTTTCCCACCCCAAGAAGTGTTCCCCTTCTCTACTCAACAGTCCCTCGGCTTCCCCACTTCCCTTCCAAGGCTTCAACAACAGGTTGGACAGGAAGTCTCACAACGTTGTAACTAATGTCGAGCGCACTAGGGAACAATTCATAGCAAATCTCTCACATGGAGAGAATGATCACGAGCCTGAAAACCTGCTTCTTCGACAGCAAATCTCTCACGACCTGGAGAGAATGCTCACAAGCCTGACAACCCGCCCCTTCGATAACAAATCTCTCACCTGAAGAGAATTCTCACGGGCCGAAAAACCTGCCTCTTTGATAGCAAATATCTCACCTAGAGAGAATGCTCACGGGTCGAAAAACCCGCCTCTTCGACAACAATACTATGTTTATAATATGGAAAACCCCTTTTTTCAATCTTTTCTTGTAGAAACAGTAATGGTTTTCTGAAGTTCGGATAGTCTAGATGATAAAAAAAATGAGTGAATCCCCACAAAAGGAATGGGTTCCTTTTTTTTTCCAAAATACACTCAGGCTCATCAATATATTTGCATGGTCATAACTGGACACTTGTCACCTTCAAAAATAGTTTTAGCCACTCGGTGACTCGCTCACATCCCTCGAGAACTTAGGATAAATAAATATACATAATTATACTTTTCCAGAAATATTAATAAAATATTCCCTTGGACTTATGTCCCCCCTTTTCCCTTTTCGGTGGAGTTTAGCCCCCCGTCTCTTTTTGTCTGAGAGGTTTGCGCGCAATGATGTGATATTATTAATAACTTGAGTGTGATTACATTTTACAAGGACAATTACATTGGCCTATTTTCATCTTGTCTCACCATCCCCATAACCACACAGGCTCTCCGACCTCAAATACATATACATACATACATACATACATACATACATACATATATATGTGTGTGTGTGTGTGTGTGTGTAACTCAGTTCGATGTGCATTACAAGGTAATCCTCATGCAATTACTCAAGTGTGTGCAACACTGTGAAATGTGTGCAACCTTCCTTTGATGTGAAACCACACGCACTTACCTAGGTGCACGCAACACTATGAAATGTGCACACCCTTTCTTTGATAACAATCCTCGTGCACTACTCATGTGCACGCAAAACTGAACCAAAACTTGGTGCCAATGGCTCACCAGCGTAAATGTACATTTACAATTTTAGGTGCATGCAACATTGAACTAACACTTGTTGCCAATGGCTCACCAGGCTAAATGTACATTTACATTTTCAGTTACAATCGGAGTTCGGATTAGGGATATTACATAAATGCTCTCGGATGTTTGTTTAAAGATGACCATAAATTGTTCTGTAGTAGAATTTGAAAGTCTTCTACCAAGTGGTGGCTTAAGGGAAACCACAAATCAATCAAGTGGTTTAAGGAAGACCACAAACCAATCACGTTTGCTTGTCACGCTCGCTTGTTACTGCTCGATTGATGGGACATCGAAACTATTGAGTTTTGTTGTACCTTGGGAAGTGGTCCCATTGTGGTTGTGAGTCTCAACCACAAGAGGGAAATATTTGACCATTTCTACCTTGTACTTTATGTCTAATTCCACATTGACTTTATCCTAAGTCAAGAAGGTGCAATTTGTCACTTAAGGCAAAAGTGACAATTAATTCACTTTGTGGGTGAATTGAGGGACATAAAGTGAACTTAGGGAACTTAACCCAAAGTGGGTTTCTAAGTGATATTATTTTGAGATCTCACCCATTGATTAGAGATGGCTAGGAGTGATCTAGGCCATTGATCTCTAAGTTTCCTTATCGATGGTTCAAGAGGGGCTCATAAAGAAAAGGGCCGCTCATTCACTCATTTGTTCACTTGGAGAGTATGGAGAGGAGAATGGAAGCGTTGGGTGAGGAAAGCTTGGGCGCCATCATTTATGCAGGGTGCAAGGAGGCTTAGGGCCTCATTATGTTTTGTTGTGAGTTCTTGCTTGGTGGAGAGTGCACTCTTGGAAGAGGGCGCAAGCTTAGCAGTCACTAGTAGTTCATGGACTATTGCAGATCTGAGTGGTTCAGTGTTGAGGTAGCACACAAGAGCTTCTTTGTATGCAAGGGTTTCTCTATTGGCCAAGGGAAGATCAAGGGTGCACTATTATAAGAAAAATCTATATGTTCGGACAGATCCGACCTATCCAGCTGTGAAGCCGGTTACAACCTTTTTGATAGCTCGAAACGAGACAAAGACTACCTGCACCTCGGGTGTTCCTTCGCTTGAGGCGGTAATGAAGGGGAAAAAGGAGAGGTGAAAGACTTACAAGAAGTCTTTCTTAGGACCACCCACCCTAGGTGTTTTCCTCCCTCAGCTTCTTGGATGAACAAAATGGCCTAGGGGGTGAAAATTATGAACAGTAGGATGAAAATAAGATCGCTGATTTTTTGGACATTGAACTAAATAAAGCGAACAGTGAGTTGTTCACTCCCTTAAAGAGTTGGAAAATGGCCCAGAATGGGTCCTCGGGGTAAACCGGTGTCCTGGACAATTAACCAATGGATGCCTCAAGTGAAAGAGTGCAAAACAAGGGTGAAACATGAGCTTAAAAGCTACAGCCAAATCCTTTTAAATGGTTGTAAATTGCGAACAAGAAGTTGTTCGAAGCTTTTAAGATGGGGAAACAAGCCCAAAATGGCTTGGTACCCCCCGGGGTGACCCGGAAAGTGATCCTGGAAGATTGTTAAATCAAAAGGGGGCTGTAAAAGGGGATGAACAACCTTTTTACAAGTTGTTACAGCTATGATATAAGGAAAAGTATTTACAACTTTGATTTCCAGTTCACGGGTGAAAGGTGGACTGACGAAAAGTTGACTTTAAAAGTATTTTATGAGTGAAATTTTAGTTTTTAACACATGAATTTTTAGTTTTTAACACATGCCTTGGCCACCACATTATTTTGAAGTTTATCTCGATCGAGCAAACACATCCCGGAAATGTGCCAACCAGTATAAGAAGAGTAGTCCTAGAAGACCACGGTGGTTAGGCTAAAGAGTGCCCCGTGTAGTTTGGAGAAATAGGGATTAGCCACTTCTCATCACTAGCACTTTTGAGCTCTTAAAGCTGCTTGGATGGAAGAAGGATACCTGTGAAAAGGAAGAGGCCCAAGACCCGCCTAAAGGTATTTTTAGCTGAGCTTACCCAAGAAGAGTAGTATTCCAACCAAGCTAAGCTAATCAACTCCTTGACCGTGTGGTACTAATGAAAGACCACTCGACTTGTACTAACTAGACAACTTCTGAGGGGCTCATGATGAAGATTCACTGGATTTGACTCTTAGTATCCTACAAAATTGAAATTGCTTGAAATGAAACACCGGGTCGTCCACGTGGTGAGGTCATGTCTTGCTTTCACAAACATGCCTCCTGGTTACTGAATTTGAAATCTATCTAAACCTATATACAGAAAACTGTTGGACAACTGAGAAGGGGGGGGGTGAATCAGTTGTCACCGTGCTTAAACAATTATGCTTCTTTTAAACTCTTTGAAAAAACACTGAATGATGATCACAATAATGCAGTGAATTTAAACAATGGCACATTCAGCATCATCCACATACATGAGAAACACAGAGACGGATATTTCCCGAGGAAACCCATACAGGGTAAAAACCTCTTTTTCTTTATATGATAAGTAATAGTTACATTCTTTACATTATCATACATATGAGAACCAACTCATAATGAGGCTACAGCCTCTATTTTTGCAAGCTGCAACTCGCTGAGAGCACCAACTCTCTGTTTTCTCTAGCACACACTAGAAGGAAGCACCAACTCCCTGGATTCTCTAGCACCAACTAGAAGGAAGCACCAACTCCCTAAGTGTTTCCAGCACCAATTGGATGGAAGCACCAACTTCCAATCATACAGGCACCAACCTGTATAACAGAGAACAAGAGTTCTCCCTTGCACCACCCTGCCACCCTAGTTTATCTGGCTGCCACCAGATGGAAGCTACAACTCCCTATGTTCAAGCACCCACTTGAACCTCTAAGGACAACAGTCCTCCCTAGCACCTCCCAACCTCCCTGAAATGTAAATTCCTTGTTACTAAAACTTATTACAATGGTATAAAGTTATTCAATGGCTTACCAGCCTTGTCCCTATTCTGTTACACTGCTCTGCCCTGTCTGCATTAGTGTCTTCTACACACGCCTTTCACTTTTTGTTCTTCTGTCTTTTATGCTCTCTCTGCCATATCCATTCAATTCACCATTCCTCAACTGTGCATTTATGCTCCTGTGCTATGCCTCCTTGCACACACCTCAATTCTCCTCCACAGCGACAACCCTCTCTCTTCTTTGTTTCGCATACTTATAGTCTCTGTTGTCTTTGTGCATGCAATATTCGCAATGCCTCTGCATGCTCACTCCGCGCCAAATTCCTCCACAACTCGAGTGCTCTATCTGATCATCATCGTGACTCTTCAGCTTCTCTAGTGGTTCCCACCACACACCCAGCATCACTGGGTGTTCTTCTGAGATTCCTTAGCCTCTATAGTAGTTTGAGACTCTTCGTCTTCTCTGTTACAGTCGAGCTCACCCTCTTTGTTTCAGCTACAGGATTCAACGCTCATCCATTTGTCAATCCCTTCTAAGAATAGTCTTCCTTCACTGGACGAAGCTTGGAGACTCTTCATCTTCTCTAGCGATCACACAGAGGTCTCTTCGAATTCTTTCGCAGACGCCATCAATGGTTTCTGGCATTTTCACTGTGTCGTGCATCAGTAGCCCTCCGATCTCCTTCAGGTTTATCTGCGACGTTGGATGAACTTTATTAGATCTTGCATTCATTTCGGCATTTTTGTGGCCAAGCTTAGCACCTCTAGCTTCTACCTCCATCTTCCATCTATGTGACCAATGGCTATGACCACACGCTTATACATAAAGCGCTTTTGTGATTTCTCATTTCGTTAGTTTCAACACTATGCTCCATTGACCCCAAGTCAGCGAAATTTCGATCACTTGCCACATGTCCTGTGATTCAATGGTCTAGATCTAATCTTGATTCAACAACTGCGATTGAATCGCGATTTCGCATATCGCGATTTCTCATATCGCGATTTTGGCACTCTGGTTGCATTGAGTTCTTGCCTCTCCAAGTCGCGATCCTCGAAACCCCGAAATAGCGTGGGATCAACGGTCCTGATCAACACTTGATCTGACGGTTCAGATCATTTCGCGATTTCGACATGCTTGATGTTCAGTGTTTTTGTCACTTCAAAGTCCCGATCCACAAAACTCCGTAAAGAAGTCGGATCAACGGTCCATATCACATCTTGATCCGACAGTTGCAATTACATCGCGATTTCACATATCGCGATATCAGGATTCTTGATGTTAACACTCTTTGACATCTCCAACACTTGATCCTCGAAACCCCGAAATGGACTTGGATCAACGGTCCAGATTCAATCTTTAATCTAACGGCTTAGATTGAATCATGATTTCGCATATCGC
>JASDQU010100443.1:174100-184968 GCA_032191745.1 Picea mariana | reverse complement strand
GTGCACTTCTTCACACTTTGAGTAAATAAGTATGTCATCCAAAAATACAATGAAAAACTTATCTAAGTAATTTCTGAAAACTCCATTCATCAAACACATGAAGACAGTTGGTGTATTTGACAACCCGAATGGCACTACTGTAAACTCATAATGTTTGTACCTCGTTCTGGAGGCAGTCTTATTGATGTCTTCTTCTTTAATTCTCACTTGGTGATATCCAGATCTGAGATCAATCTTTGAAAATATCTACCCACCCCTCAGTTGATCAAAGAGGTCATCTATCCTTGACAAAGGATACTTGTTCTTTATTGTTACTTTGTTCAACTGCCTAAATTCAATGCAAAGTCTCAATGTACCGTATTTCTTCTTCACGAACAATATTGGGGCACCCCAAGGTGACACACTTGGGCATATATACCCCTTCTTTGGAATCTCTTCAAGTTGCGTCCGTAATTCCTTCAACTCTGGCGTACTCATCCTATAAGGAGTATTGGATACAGGATGATCCGGATTATTTTCAGCACAAAATGAGAGTGGAGATATAATAAATAAATGTACAAATATATCTTGGATATCCAATAATATAACATAAATGTATCAGATATGCAACCATAAACACAGAGATGCAGTAATACATAAGTTTATATTAATGAGCGAAAATCTACAAAGACTATAAATATACAGAGTGAAAGACTCGCTATAATGGTGCTAGTTTATCTATGAGAAGAGATGTGTATGCTACTCGCATTCACAAGAAGATGGTTTACAATGAGGCTCTAAAGGCCTTTTTAACATAAAGAAAATCCAAAACCCTAATGCCGGAAGATGAAAATCCAACATTTTTGTGGACCCCGTTTTGGGTAGTTTGGTGTATCAACTTCCCAAGGGAGTAACTTTGGCATATGATCGATGTTTGGGACACACGATATCTCGTTGGAAAGGTCTATCTGAGGACTACACATGTTTCCATCAAACTCTAAACCCATCAATAGTTTGACTATGGAAAGCTCTAAAAACTTTGCTTAGGGCCTCAAAATGGCCTAGGAAGTTTGGAACTCGAAAAACTAGAAACAAAATTGCCAAATTGAAACTTCCAAAATGAGCCAGTTGGAATAGGTGGGTGGCCATCAATATCCACCTCGATCAATCCTCCCTCATTAGGAAGAAATGGTCTCCATTGCATTGAGTTCCTGGGGGAGAGGGGAAAGTGATTGAATCTTGATGCAATGTTTTCCTTGTTGGAGACATTGCGTTGTAGAAGGTTGTCATGAACCTGTTGTTGGTGGGGTTGAATCTTTTCAACCAATCGGGCTACATGAGATGTCTAGGTGCAAAATGAATCTTTGTGCTTTGTTGCATTCTTGTCAACCTACTTTTTTTGGATAAAAGGTGCTTGGGCCAAGGCTGTAGTGGTTGCGGTATCCTTTTGTTCACCTTTTGAATAGATTGTGAAGAAGCTGAATTTTGTAGTATGAGATACTACCTTGCAGCATTGTTTATGTGGAACAGTAGTTGGAACTACCTATGGTATCCTGTAGATATGACCCCCCAGAGTAACAATGACACTATGGGGTTGAGACTCATAGATAGAAAGGAGCTTCCACATATATGGTTGGCCCAAGAGAACATCACAGACATCCGGCAGGGAAACATCACATAATACCTCATCCTTGAAGGGTTGGATGTCATATGACAATCAGCACTACTGGCTGACATGAAGATATCGTCCCTGGCGAAGCCACCCGTTGTTGTATGGTTGTGGGTGTTTTGTTGTCAACAATCCCAACTATTTGATGACCTCTGTTGAGATGAGGTTCTTATGGCTTCTATTATTAACAATAAAATGCAGTGGGGTCCCCTTCACCCACATATGTGAATGAAAAAGTAGCTCCCCCTCTTTAGGATATGTGGGTTCTTCTGGTTGAATTGTTATGGTCGCGACAATAGAAGTGGGGTCTGGATCGATGATTTTCCTTCTATCAGTATTTTCTCAATCATGGTTCGTCTTCTTGTCTTTTATCTTGGCCACCAATGACTGTTTTGAGTGACATTCATCGATGTTGTGCCAGGGGCTTTTGTGGAAATCACACCATTTTTCGATGTCATTCTTCGTCTTTCTGTAACCCTTCTTTTCTAGTGGCTTGGATTGGTTTTCAGGAGATTGTTTGTTAGGGTCGTCTTTATCATACTTTGGTTGTTGTGGATTTGCAGACCCAAATTCCCATTTGTTCCGGTGCTTAAATTTCTGCTCAATTTTAACATCATATCGATAAGCAGCACCAAGTGATGAGATGTCCAGAAAATCCATTTTAGTTTGGATGTATATGTGTAGAGCCCCAAAGTATTTCAGAACCAAATTTCATTCGGATTCTTTGATACCCAGCTTGGTGCGCAAAGTATGGAAGGTATTGGTGAACTCCAGAATTTCTTGGCTCCTCTCTTGTCGCAGTGTGGTCCATCTCATGTATTGGTCGTTATAGTTTCCAACAGGGTAATAAGATTCCTTTACCACATCCACACAAAAATCCCAAGTGGGCTCGAACCCATATATTCCAGACTCCTCTGTGGAACTTTGCTCCGACTAAGTTTCCCACCAATCATGACATGGGGGAGAGCCTTAAGGAGTGTGAAGGTAATCTTTTCCATGTCGGAGAAATTATGAACAGAGAAATAACCTTCTAGAAAATTTAACCATTTTTCTAGGGCGTACGCATCTATATGTCCTTCAAATATGGGAATATCAAAATTAACTTGTACCTTGAAAGGCGAGGTGCCTCCAAAGTGGCCGCTTGATGAATACATGCATGTTCTTATCGGCATGCGTTGAAGTATGTGGGAAAAATTCTCCATCATTTCATCCCTCTATCGCCTGAGAGCTTGCTCAAGCAACAGATTAATAGAATCGTTTTCTCTATCATTTTTCTTTTCTTCCGCCATGGAGGGTTTCTTGGGCATGCGAGAGTGATTGTATTCAAGAGATACAAGCTCGAGACCCAACTTGCTATACTCGTACCTCGTCGGGGACATGCACTGAAAAACGATCAAGAGCAGCCTGCTCTGATACCACTGATCTGGATTATTTTTGGCATGAAATGAGAGCGGAGATATAATAAATAAATGTTTAGAGATATCTCAGATATCCAATAATATAACATAAATGTATCAGAGATGCAACCATAAACACATAGATACAGTAATACATAATTTTCTATTAATGATTGAAAATGTACAAAGATTGTAAAAATACAGAGTGAAAGACTCGCTAGAATGGTGGCAGCTTATCTCTAAGAAGATATGTGTTCGCTACTCACATTCGCAAGAAGATGGTTTACAATGAGACTCTAAAGGCCTTTTTAACATAAAGAAAATCCAAAACCCTAACCCTGAAAGATAAAAAGCCAACAGTTTTGCGGACCCCATTTTGGGTAGTTTGGTGTATCAACTTCCCGGGGGCGTAACTTTGCCATACGATCTCCGTTTGGGGCGCACGATAGTTCGTTGGAAAGGTCTATATGAGGACTACACATTTTTCCATCATAATTTGACTTTGTATTTGGTTTTATTGTGGTGAGATCTAAAAATTTTGTTTAGGGCCTCAAAATGGCCCCTGAAGTTTGGAACTCGAAAAACTAGAAACAAAATTGTCAAAATGAGCCAGTTGGAATAGGTGGGTGGCCATCGATATCCACCTGGATCATAGGAGTTTCTATCGACATCATATTTATAGAGAAATCAATATATCTTTTCGATGTCAACCCCAATATCGTTTTAAAGACGTCTTCAAATTCTTTAGTACTATGTAGTCTTCAACATTTGGCACTTTATCCTTAGGTGGCTCTTCCATGTGCGCTACAAATACTTGACATATTTTCTTGAAACTTTTCTTCAATTGCAAGACTGAAACTTCTCTTATAGTTACAAATCTTGGAATGCCTTGAACTGTTCTCAAATTTCCTTCCTCATCCAAGCAAGTAAATGCCTTATTGTAACAGTCTAGAACAACATGGTGTTGGTCCAACCAATCCATACCTATGAGGAAATAATAAGAATCCAAAGGTATGATATTCAAATCATATTTATAGATTTGGAATTTTTTTTGCAGTCCCTTTACGGTTTCTACCAAGTTTATGTGCTCCTCCTTGCCTTCTTTATGCTCATTGAATTTTGTACAATCAATACCCATATTGATATACAAACCCACAAATTCATCATCATGACTGTAAGTTCTCTAAGCATCTTCCATGATTTTGACTCTTTGTATTGATTCCATCCTGATCTAATCATTGTTAATTCTGCAAAATGTGTAGCAACAAGATTTGTTAGATAAATTCATGCAATAACTTCATGAAAACTCTGCACCAATTTCTCAGAATCCTTTCTTCTAATTCCTTGGATGATTTTAACATCCCAATTCAAAATTTCTAGGTGAATAATTAGACTCCTCTGTCCAAAACGTTCCCATCAAATGCTCCCTTGTGCAATTATGAGTCTTGCGCAGTAAATTATGGTCATTTGGAATTCACCCAAATACCCTTTTACTCTTTCTTTCTTTCTTTTGAAGCCTGTGCGTGCATTGGTATTCAACATGTGCCAATGTGTGATGTCAATATTTAATATATACATCGTGTATCAATATTATGCATGCACCACAAGTTTTGCTCCACGTAGCCCCAAATTTTTAGTTCACACACCCATGCCTCATCGTTTTATGTGCATTTCCAGCAATGCACTCAGCAATGTCAACATTTAGTGCTCACACTTGCGCATTATTATTTTATGTGTACCAAGGCCACCTTGTAATTCCAAATTTGGCCACTTACCAGTCTAAATTTTTCCTTAAGTAGATGCTCGGCCCAAGCAGGCTCAGTGTTAAAACTAGAGCTCTAATACCAATCTATAACATACCCCATTACCAGCACTAACAAAATGCTCTGATACCAATTTGTAACATACCCCGTTACTAGCTCTAACAAAATTATTTGATACTAATCTGTAATGTAACTAGCCTCCTAGCTGGGTACCGTGCTCTGATAAAAATCTGTAACGTTACCATGCTCTAATACCAATCTGTAACATTACCTATCTTACTATTGAGCAATGCTACTCCAAAATCTAGTGCGTATATTCAATTCTCTCTGTGGGCGCAGATTTTCTCCCATGTGCACATAGTGATTCCAGCCTCTTGCGCAAACGAATTACTTCCCTGTGTGCATGAAAATTCTGACCTCACCTCAGAGACTCGTGACCATTATTATAAGGTTAACTTAACAAGAATAACTAAAAAAATCACCATACTCTGCATGTATGAATGCAAATACCGAATACCAATACCATAGTTACATGCACAAGCAGCATTATATAGGATAACAACAATCACTTATATGCAACATCATACTAGAACTAAACCCATATTAGACATAGATAATTAAGCACATAGTAAATGAGACAAGCACATAAAGGACACTTATCTTTTATGAAAAGTCACCAAATTCACGTAGATCTTAGATGTTCCTCCAAGCCATAGACTATTTTGCTCATAAACTTTCAGCAACGGCTCACCCTCGAGTTGGGGCTTAAACTCCACCAAGGAAAAAGGATTCTTAATGCCAGGCTAAGGTCTGATAATCAACAGAATTGTTGAGTCCAAGGTGCCATTGCTGCAACTAGCCTATAGTATCTCATTCCCCACATGCCTTTCCCACCCCAAGAAGTGTTCCCCTTCTCTGCTCAACAGTCCCTCGGCTTCCCCACTTCCCTTCCAAGGCTTCAACAACAGGCTGGACAGGAAGTCTCATAGTGTTGTAACTAATGTCGAGCGCACTAGGGAACAATTCATAGCAAATCTCTCACTTGCAGAGAATGATCACGAGCCTGAAA
The DNA here is from genome assembly GCA_032191745.1 of Picea mariana. Taxonomy (NCBI): domain Eukaryota; kingdom Viridiplantae; phylum Streptophyta; class Pinopsida; order Pinales; family Pinaceae; genus Picea; species Picea mariana. Next base: position 179,091 of record JASDQU010100443.1, on the reverse strand, counting down.
ACCTGCCTCTTCGACAGAAAATCTCTCATGACCTGGAGAGAATGCTCACAAGCTTGACAACCCGCCCCTTCGACAACAAATCTCTCACCTAAAGAGAATTCTCACAGGCTGAAAAACCCGCCTCTTCGATAGCAAATATCTCACCTGGAGAGAATGCTCACGGGTCAGAAAACCCACCTCTTCGATGACAATACTATGTTTATAATAAGGAAAACCCCTTTTTTCAATCTTTTCTTGTAGAAACGGTAATGGTTTTCTGAAGTTCGGATAGTTTGGATGATGAAAAAAATGAGTGAATCCCCCCAAAAGGAATGGGTTCCTTTTTTTTTCCAAAATACACTAAGGCTCAGCAATATATTTGCATGGTCATAACTGGACACTTGTCACCTTCAAAATTAGCTTTAGCCACTCGATGACTCGTTCACATCCCTCGAGAACTTAGGATAAATAAATATACATAATTATACTTTTCCAGAAATATTAATAAAATATTCCCTTGGACTTATGTCCCCCCTTTTCCCTTTTCGGTGGAGTTTAGCCCCTCGTCTCTTTTCGTCTGAGAGGTTTGCGTGCAATGATGTGATATTATTAATAACTTGAGCGTGATTACATTTTACAAGGACAATTACATTGGCCTATTTGCACCTTGTCTCACCATCCCCATAACCACACAGACTCTCCGACCTCAAATACATATACATACATACATATATACATGCATACATACATACATACATACATGTGTGTGTGTGTGTGTGTGTGTGTGTGTAACTCGGTTCGATGTGCATTTCAAGGTAATCCTCATGCAATTACTCAAGTGTGTGCAACACTGTGAAATGTATGCAACCTTCCTTTGATGTGCAACCACGCACACTTACCTAGGTGCACGCAACACTATGAAATGTGCACACCCTTTCTTTGACAACAATCCTCGTGCACTACTCATGTGCATGCAAAACTAAACCAAAACTTGGTGCCAATGGCTCACCAGCCTAAATGTACATTTACAATTTTAGGTGCATGCAACATTGAACTAACACTTGTTGCCAATGGCTCACCAGGCTAAATGTACATTTACATTTTCATTTACAATTGGGGTTCGGATTAGGGATATTACATAAATGCTCTCGGATGTTTGTTTAAAGATGACCATAAATTGTTCTATAGTAGAAGTTGAAAGTCTTCTACCAAGTGGTGGCTTAAGGGAAACCACAAATCGATCAAGTTGTTTAAGGAAGACCACAAACCAATCACGTTTGCTTGTCACGCTTGCTTGTTACTGCTCGATTGAAGGGACATCGAAACTATTGAGTTTTGTTGTACCTTGGGAAGTGGTCCCATTGTGGTTGTGGGTCTCAACCACAAGAGGGAAATATTTGACCCTTTCTACCTTGTACTTTATGTCTAATTCCACATTGACTTTATCCTAAGTCAAAAAGGTGCAATTTGTCACTTAAGGCAAAAGTGACAATTAATTCACTTTGTGGGTGAATTGAGGGACATAAAGTGAACTTAGGGAACTTAACCCAAAGTGGGTTTCTAAGTGATATTATTTTGAGATCTCACCCATTAATTAGAGATGGCTAGGAGTTATCTAGGCCATTGATCTCTAGGTTTCCTTATCGATGGTTCAAGAGGGGCGCATAAAGAAAAGGGTGGCTCATTCACTCATTTGTTCACTTGGAGAGTATGGAGAGGAGCATTGAGAGGAGAATGGAAGCATTGGGTGAGGAAAGCTTGGGCGCCATCATTTATGCATAGCGCAAGGAGGCTTAGGGCCTCATTATGTTTTGTTGTGAGTTCTTGCTTGGTGGAGAGTGCACTCTTGGAGGAGGGCGCAAGCTTAGCAGTCACTAGTAGTTCATGGACTATTGCAGATCTGAGTGGTTCAGTGTTGAGGTAGCATACAAGAGCTTCTTTATATGCAAGGGTTTCTCTATTGGCCAAGGGAAGATCAAGGGTGCACTATTATAAAAAAAATCTATATGTTTGGATAGATCCGACCTATCCGGCTGTGAAGCCGGTTACAACCTTTTTGATAGCTCAGAATGAGGCAAAGACTACCTGCACCTCAGGTGGTCCTTCGCCTGGGGCGGTAATGAAAGGGAAAAAAGAGAGGTGAAAGACTTACAAGAAGTCTTTCTCAGGACCACCCACCCTGGGTGTTGTCCTCCCTCAGCTTCCTAGATGAACAAAATGGCCTAGGGGGTGAAAATTATGAACAGTAGGATGAAAATAAGATCGTTGATTTTTTGGACATCGAACTAAATAAAGCGAACAGTGAGTTGTTCACTCCCTTAAAGCATTGGAAAATGGCCCAGAATGAGTCCTCGGGGTAAACCGGTGTTCTGGAAAATTAACCAATGGATGCCTCAAGTGAAAGAGTGCAAAACAAGGGTGAAACATGAGCTTAAAAGCTACAGCCAAATCCTTTTAAATGGTTGTAAATTGCGAACAAGAAGTTGTTCGAAGCTTTTAAGATGGGGAAACAAGCCCAGAATGGCTTGGTACCCCCCAGGGTGACCCGGGAAGTGATCCTAGAAGATTGTTAAATCAAAAGGGGGTTGTAAAAGGGGATGAACAGCCTTTTTACAAGTTGTTATAGCTATGATATAAGGAAAAGTATTCACAACTTTGATTTACAGTTCATGGGTGAAAGGTGGACTGACGAAAAGTTGACTTTAAAAGTATTTTATGAGTGAATTTTTAGTTTTTAACACATGAATTTTTAGTTTTTAACACATGCCTTGGCCACCACATTGTTTTGAAGGTTATCTCGATCGAGCAAACACATCCCAGAAATGTTCCAACCAGTATAAGAAGAGTAGTCCTAGAAGACCACGGTGGTTAGGCTGAAAAGTGCCCCATGCAGTTTAGAGAAACAGGGATTAGCCACTTCTCGTCACTAGTGCTTGCAAGCTCTTAAAGCCGCTTGGATGGAAGAAGGATACCTGTGAAAAGGAAGAGTCCCAGGACCCCCCTAAAGGGATTTTTAGCTGAGCTTACCCAAGAAGAGTAGTATTCCAACCAAGCTAAGCTAATCAACTCCTTGACCATGTGGTACTAATGAAAGACCACTCGACTTGTACTAACTAGACAACTTCTGAGGGGCTCATGATGAAGATTCACTGGATTTGACTCTTAGTATCCTACAAAATTGAAATTGCTTGAAATGAAACACCAGGCCATCCACGTGGTGAGGTCATGTCTTGCTTTCACAAACGTGCCTCCTGGTTACTGAATTTGAAATCTATCTAAACCTATATATAGTAAACAAGTAAATAGATAGGTGACATATATGTCACGGCTAAATAATATGTATATGTATGTAGCTAAATAGTATAATTTTGTTTAGAGTGAATGGGATGGACCCCTGAATTGTTTTCAAGTATTTTGCAGGCTTTTGCATGTATTTAGCTTGTTGATTTTTGTATGGCCACTTTAGGTGCAGCCACCTATAGATTATTGAATGAAAACTTATACAATGAAAATATAACGAGACTAACTAATTACAAGTAACGATTACACCTTCAACCCAAAGGAATGGGTTGAGGCTCTTTGCGAGCGGCAAGACTTCCATGTGCATGAAAGCCCCAACTAATTTCTTGTATCGGGATTGGAAGTTTAGTGTTTGAAATTCAAAAATTGTGATGATTATCTATGCAAGTATAGATCAGATTTTATGAACAGAAATTCACAAGTAAACTACTCAATTTATCTACACAAACTAAGAATATCAACATTGGTATGTGTGCCAAAAATTTTGGAATGAGTGCAAGTGATATATAAAGTGAATATGAAAGTGATTGGGTATATTTACGGATCAAATTGGATGTTTTTCTTCACTTTCCTGCTGGCCCCTTTGCCTCAAACAGGTCTTTAGGTGGTCCCCAACCGCTTAGGAGAAGCAGAATAGGTGATCGGTTATGTCCTTGCAGGAAAACAACGAAATTTTAGTATTTATGTATGGAAAAAATGAATTAAATGTAACAGAAATTGGCACATCAATGGTATATAATAGACAACTAAGATGGTTGTCTTGTGGGGGGGAATTGACCAAAATGACCAATTTTCCTATTTGGGACAGCAAGGTTAATGGTAGGAAAACATAACAGAAATATACATGAATGAAAAGAGAAAGCAAACAAGTATGAACAGCAAACTAAGGGGCCTATTTGAGGGTTGTCCTAAGGGGCCCTAGGACTCCCAACCACTAGCTAAGGCTGAAAATAATTCAATACTTCAGAAAATCTACACTAAAACACATCAAACAAGTTAAACCAAGTTGTTAGAAAATGAAAGAAAGCAAGTTAAACCCAATAAAGAAACAACAATCACCTAGCTAACCAATCCCTCCTGGAGATAGCTAACATAACAAGAATTTACTCCTACCCCTCAACCCTTCACCAACAAATGACACATCCAACAACTAAAATCTAACAAGTATCACACACACAAAGAGTCTTGGAAAATTTCAACACAGTTGTTTTACTATATTCATCCTCCTCATTTTACAATGCTGACCCTCTTATTTATAAAGGAGAGGTGAAGGCTTAGGGTTAGGTCACAAGACACTTGTCACTTTTGGAAAAGTGACAAGTGGACCAACCCTAAAGTCTTTTGTCTTTTCACCAAAAAGTAATCCTATCCAAAAGGTATCTTATCCAAAAGGGATCTTATCCTAAAGTGAACCTTATCCAAAAAGGGAATCAAATCATATTTGATTTGACCCTTTAATTACATTGTATACATGCCAAAAACAAATGTATGCGAGACTACATATTACAAAAAGTCATTTTTCATAAACTGACAAAAAAATATATGCCACCTCATCATTTTCCTTGGGATTTGTGCAACCCCAAGGCTCTTTGATTGCTATCATGTTTTGCAACTGTAGATGAGGTGGTTTAGGACAAATCCATGTCATCCATGGTTGTCGGATTCACCGAGATGAAACCCCAAGGTGTGGGGAAACTGTTGAGCTGCTTAGG
>JASDQU010100443.1:156942-170668 GCA_032191745.1 Picea mariana | reverse complement strand
TAAAACATAAATAAAATCATGTATAAAACATACATAATAAAATTAAAACTTTTGATTTAAATTAAAATTAAACCAAAAAATAAGCCCCACTTTGTGGCACCCATGGTCGCCCATACGACCACGCTGAGACTTTACCAAGCCCACAGGATATGGAGGATGTGGCAGGAGGGAGGAGGAGAGGGAATGGGTTGGGTGTGGGAAGGAGGAGGAGCTAGAAGAGAGAGTTGTACACACGGAGGGGAAGAGGAAGGGGGAACTGGGTCGAGGAATGAAGTGGTGGAGAGGTTTTGGAGGAGTGGAGGAAGGAGGGAAGAGGGAGCAGGGATGAGCGCGGGTTGGTGGTTGGGTGAGGAGAGCACAGAGAACGGGCGGAGTGGTGGCAGGGTTTGGGGAGGCCAAAAGGGATGGCGTTGTGGTGGAGGCCGAGGAGTGGAGTAGTTGGGGGTGTCGCGTGCACAAAGGAGGAGGGAGCAGGGGAAAGGCCATGCGCAGAGGTGATGGGAAGAGAAGAGTGCACACCGGAAGGAGTGGAGGGAGGAGAGGAGGGTGGTTACATGCAGTGGTGAGAAGAACGGAGGGAGCTTGAGAGATTTGGAGAGAAGGCTGAGCGCACAGGTAGGTGGATGGTGAGGGCGTGGGTCAGTGTAGTGGTTGTGGAAGAGCAGGGAGCACACGGGTTGTTGTGGTGGTTGTTTTGGCGTGTGTTGGTGCATGGGGAAAAAGGGAAGGTCATGGAAGTGTTGCAGAGGCGGTGGTGGCACCCGGGAGGTGGATAGGTGGCCAGCCACCACCAAAATTAATTTTTTGAAAGTTTTTTTATTAAGTGGGTTTTCACTATAGTTTAGGAAAAGGAGGTCATGGGTTCAAACCCCCTCCCTTCCTATTCCATTTATGGTTCATTTCTGGGCAACTCTGAGAAAAGGAAAAGGGAGGGGCATGGGGATCAAAGCCTGGGGCCTGCACATGGCCATGCACAAGCCTACAATTTCAGCCCAACTCAGAAATTTTAAATATCTAAAGGGGCCAAGGAGGCTTGGGCCTAGTGCCCAAGAGGGGTTCGAATCCCCTCCCATTTGCATATTTTGCACACAAAAAACTAATTGATTTCAACAACCATAAAACTTGAACCAGCAAACATGACTTGAAATCTGAACCAGTACTAAGACAAACATTCTGAAGGCAGAAATAACACTCTTCCATGCACACATTTTACCACACCCAACAAGCTTTTTTCCATTGAAATGGGACTGAACGGGGGTTTACCTGGCTCAATGCCTTAATATTGTTGCATGGTGTTGGTTGGTTGCCCAATGTAGAGTTGCACATGTTGCCAGGAGACCTCCTTCTACTTCCATGGAATCATGTTGCAGTTCTCCCCCTCCCCTTGGCCAAAATGCCAAAATGGCTTGAGAGAGGGGAGAGGGGGGGGGTTTTATTTTTCAATTTTCAAAAAAACTAATTTCCCAAAAATTGCATGAGGAGGTTGCATGTCTTCTCCTCCATTTTCCATAATTGCTGACAATTTTTTATAAATTTTTCCAATTATTTTTTAATATTCCTTGAAAACTGTGCAAGTCAACATTTGACTTTGACCTTGTTGTTGTTGACTTAGCCCCAAAATGTTACCAGGTGAGACATAGTCGAAATTGGACACAGGGCATGTCATTGGAAAGGTCTCAACGAGCCTGTTGATAAAATGCCATCACCAATCTGAAATAATGCCACCTCAACCCTCAATTTCAGCCTGGAACAGTTGTCGGCCCAAAAACCCCTCACTTGTTGGTGGGCCCACATGACACCCCATCTTGCAAAAGGTTCCAAATCACCATACAATATCCAATTGAGGAAAATGAGGTACCATCGAAAAGGTATCAACAAGTAATTCGATGAGGTGTCCATAGATTTGTGTACTGGGGCCATTAATGGTTGTTTTAGCTATCATTAAACCCTACCATGCGAGCTGGTTGTCCCCCTTTGCCCGAAATAATTCACCAACTTGTGACAGCTCTAACCGGGCCATCCGAGGTCAGAATGAGGCAAATGAAGAGCCTTTGGAAATTTATTTGAGTATATTATAGCATCACATCACCGAATCTCTAATTTAAAATTCTTTACCAACACTTTTTAAACCCCGAAGTACTGCAACTAATTTGGTGTCTGAAATTGGTCATGAACTTGCGAAAGCTTGTTCTTACCAACCAGGGTCGAAACCAAGCACGGTATATACTGATGGAAAGGTATTGCACTACCCTACACCATGTATGGGTTTGATTTTCCTTTTGAAACAATAATCTGAACATAATCAGACCAGGAAATCACAGCTATTGGTTTTGGCCATTCGGGTGACACTAACTTTGCGTCCGCTGTACGGGGTCATACGAACTCGGAATCGGGCTCATGATAGTCCTTTGGAAAGCTTGTCCTGATCCCTACAACATGGAAGAATTTTATTTCCTGAATTTGACCATATTTCATTTTATCCTTTGCGAAAGGACCCCATCCCCAAGGGACCTGCCTAGTGACAAGCGAAGGGGGCCAGCGTTAAAATTCTTGTAAACTACATGCTTAGCTCATGAAACCTGAACCAAACAGTCTTGATATGAGGAATAAATTATGTGGGAGGGTTCAAAACCCGCTGAAGGTAGACAATTGATACTCTTTCAAGAGCAAAGGCCATAGTAACTATGACCTCCGCCACTATCTTGGACTGGAACCATAGAACCAAGGGACATTTGTGGAGCAATGACTGTGTAAAACACCATGTTGAGCCCAGAGAAGATTTTTGGGTCAACATTCTTGGCATCGGAGGGGAAATTCCTTCCAAATCATGTAGAACAATGGGATCACCCGCATGACAGGCAGGAATACTCGGTGAAAATTTATACTTTCAAAGTTACCGATGTGGGTGAGGGGGGGAATTCAATTGTAGTATAAGGACCATTTTTCACATTAGGGATAACCGAAGAATGAAAGTGGTGCAGTAAAGATATACAGTAGAATTTATATTGATATTCACATAAGATAGAAGAATGGGAAAAATGACTCGGGTTTTGCTGAGCAATGTAGTTCAAGTGACATGGGTCCCTCACCCGGATGATGGTTTAACTGCGAGAATCGAGGCTTAAGGTGAACCTTGGCTCAACACAAAGTCTCATGCATGCCTTTGATTATCGACATACAAACAAGCAAATGGGGATTTTTTGAAATCAACGACCCACTAGAGGAAAACTATCAAGAAAACCAGTCAAATAGGGGAATAAAGAAATATAAAAAACCTTTGGCGGTAGGTGTTGAAATATCAAGTGCTCACAAGTGATGGAATTTTGTAGGAAAACGACCGTTGCTTGGAAAATTCAGATTGTAAGTGGTCAGGTAAAGTGCAATTGCAATCACATAGCTATGTAGGCCATCATGCCATCATGGTTTTGAACTTCACTAGAGAATGATATGCTACCTCCTTAGACTTTCCCTGTTGACTTTGATTAAATAACAATCAGGTTTACTCCTATTTAAGATGACATTAAGACAGACTTTCCCAAAATGCCAAGTATGATAAAATGGATCCTAGGAGTTCATTCTTTTCAAACAGCCATCCAACAATAAGAACAGTACCCTTCCCACTGAACACTAGACAAACCAAAAAGAAGACAACCTACGACATTAAAATGAAACAGACCAAAACCAAGGGAAAATCAAAGAGGGGTTTATACTCCAAAATCGGAACCTAACAAGTAAGAAGACTCAAAATTGAAACCAAGTAGAAAAAAAGGCTCAAGATTGAAACCAAGGGGCAAAAAGGCTCAAGATTGAAACCAGGGGGATATATACAAGCATGAAAAAGAAGGAAAAACAGTAACAATGAATACATACAAACAAAAAAAGAACAAATGGTGACTTATGTACAAGATGACGAGGCCTCTCAGGAGTAAGAGAAATTTAGGTGATGACCATTCACAGGGAATTGAAGTGGTTCTCCATCCAAGGTTTTTAATCTGAAATCATTTGTCCCTAAGACCTCATAGATTGTGTAAGGATCCAACCATAAAGAATCAAACTTGTGATGTTTGGATGGGGCCTCGTGTGCTTTGTCCCACAGTAAGACATCATCTCCTACTTTGTAATTTACCATTGTGGCTCTTTTATAGAAGGAACGTTTAACAATGTCTTGCTTCTTTTGGAGGTGTTGGAATGTGTCCTTTCTTACCTCTTCTAGTTCGACGAGTGTGTCTAAATGATGTTGTAACAGTTGGAAATCATCTTCTGCCTCAGCAATAGCCAACCTCAAGGCTGGAATTTGTAAGTGAACAGGCAGGACAACAAGAGCTCCATACACCAGAGTGTAAGGACTTTGACCCATTGTTATCTTAGGGGTTATACGATCAGCCCATAAAGAAAATTTTAGATTTATGTGCCAATCACGCTTATTATCCTTGATTGTCCTCTTAAGGATCCGAATCAAATTTTTATTTGTTGATTCGTCCAATCCATTACATTGGGGGTAATAGGTGGAAGATTGAAAATTTTGGATGCCATATGTAACACCAAGGTGGAGCATGACATCAGGCATGAAAGTTGATCCATTATCAGTTAATATCTCAACATGGGTTCTAAAACAGGATAAAATGTTACATTCAACAAATTCTACCACCTCTTTACTCGTAGTGTTCCTAAGAGCAATTGCTTCAGCCCACTTAGTAAAGTAGTATGTAGCTGTTAAGATGAATATGTGACCAGCGCTGGAAGGAGGTGAAACTGGCCCAATAAATTCCATGTCCCATCTTGCGAAAGGGACTTGGACTTCAATAGACCTAAGAGGCAAGGCAGCTAACTTTTTCTTCCCAGTGAAGCGTTGGCAAGCTTCGCATTTTCGAACAAGTAAATGGGCATCTTTGTAGAGAGAAGTCCAAAAGTAACATGCATGTAAAAATTTTGCTACAGTGGTTTTGGCTGAAAAGTGACCTCCAAAAACCCCAGAATGGCATTGTTCAAGTGCCATTTGAGCTTCGTCAGGAGTCAAGCATTATGACAAAACCCCATCAAGGTTTCTTTGGCAAAGGATTTGGTCCTGTAAAACATATCGGACAACTTGTAAATGAAGTGTTTGTTTGTCTTTAGTATCCATGTTTGATGAGAAAACACCATTGATAAGAAAATATATGATATGAACATACCATGGTTGTGAGGCTAACTCATTTTCTTTAACCAGTTCTTCAGAAGCAATCAAGTCATCTACTTGAGGTGGTTCAGCTATGACCGAGGGGTGGGATTGGGTTAGCAATTCAGCCAGCCCTATTCCCCTTATGGTTTTCGTCAGTTTAATGTCCAAGTCATACTCTTGCATGCGCATTATCCATTTGGGCCACTTACTATGAAATTTGGTTTGATTCAAGGCAGTGACTAAGAGAGATGTAGGCAACAAAAAATGAACTTTGTGGCCTTGGATGTAATGTCAAAATTGTTCCAAGGCTTTATACAAAGAATAACCATGTTTCTCCAATGTAGAATAGTTCAGTTGATGTGTCTTCAAATTTTTGCTTACGAAAGTGATTGGCCTAAGATTTTCCTCATGATCCTTTTGCAATAAGACTGCAGAAATTGTCTCCTCTGATGAATTAGTGTACATGACAAAGTCTTTAGAGGGATTAGTACTGATTAACAGAGGGGCAGAAGCAATGGCTTGCTTAATGGATTCAAAAGACTGACAAGTAGGGGGGTCCCATTTGAACCGAATGTCCTTCTTCATAAGTTGATTTAGAGGTTTTACTACTTGAGAAAAATCAGGAATGAAGCGCCTCAAGAAGTTTATCTTTCCGAAGAAAGATTGCATTTCTTTTTTATTAGTAGGTAAGGGTAGCTTTTTGATTGCTACCACTCTCTCGGGATCAACTTTGACACCTTCTCGAGAAACAATGTGACCCAAAATGTTTCCCTCCATAACACCGAAAATGGTCTTCTTAGGATTTAAAGATATGCCAAACTTACAACATCTAAGAAGAACCTGCCTAAGGTGATCAAAGTGACTACTTTGTTCTTTGGAAAATATCGTGAGATTGTTGAAGTAGAGAACAATCATCTTACCCAATAATCCTTTGAAAGCAATGTCCATGGCATGTTGAAAGGTGTTCCCGGCATTAACCAAGCCAAAAGGCATCTTGTTATATGCATATGTGCCCCAACAAGTAGTGAAGGTGGTTTTGTGACTATCAGAAGGCTTGAGGGCTATCTGATTGTAACCTGAGAAACCATCTAAAAGGGACATCATTTGACACTCAGAGACTTGTTGGAGGATCTCTTCCATTGGTGGGACAAGATAGGTGTCTTTCAGGGACACCCTATTCAAATGTTGAAAGTCGACACACAAACGAATATCACCAGTTTTCTTCCTAACGGGAAGAAAATTAGATATCCATTGTGAGTAACGGACATGGTATATGACCCCAGATGCTTCCATCTTGTCCAATTCATCTTTAATTGTTTGTTCCAAAGCAGGGTTGTTCTTTCTTTGTCTTTGTCTGTAAGGTTTTGAATCAGGGATTGTGGGTATGGCATGGACTATCTCATGCATATCGAAAACTTTGATATCTTCGTAGGACCAAGAAAAAACATCCTTGAACTCTGTCAAGAGTTCCGTGAATTGAGTGATCTCAAAAGGAGGACATTGTGAACCTATATAGACCAGTTTTGGATCTTCCTCAGTTCCCAGGTTAATAGGGATGGCTTCTCACACCTTCCTAATAGATTCACTAGCAATACTAGGTGCAAAGGTAGTGGCATCATTGGAATCAAACATGGATTCCAAAACAGACAAAACATGGGGAATCTTATTTGTCTTCAATTGGATTATGTTCCTGGTTTCTCCTTCCAACTCATGGCTGATATGTAAATCTTCAAATTCCTCCTTGTTTTGAAGGAATCTACAAATTTGTTCGTCAATATCAAAAACTTGCCAAGGGTCAACATTATCAGGTAACGCATCTATGTAAAATTTGGACTTTTATATCTTGGATAGACCTTACGAAATCTGAAGTGAAGCAAGAACCAGCCAAGGCCAAAGTATCAGCTACATGGTTCGTGGCCCTAGGTATCACTTGAATGTTGAAAGATAAGAACTTCTCAATAAGTTCCTTAGCCCTTCGGTGGTATTGTTTGAGGCATGGGTTATGATCTTCATATTTATCTCTAATTTGATTCACAACCAATTCAGAATCCTTGCTTACCAACAAATGGCGTATTCATAAGTCTAAGGCCTTTTGGAGGCCTTGAACTAACGCTTCATATTCAGCCATATTATTAGTGTTAAGGAATTCTAACCGAAAAGTGAAAGGGATTTCCTTCCCTTTGGGGTCACACAAAAGGACCCCAGCCCCAAATCCGTGTTTGGATTTAGCACCGTCAAAATCCATACTCCACACCATTTATTCCAACTCAGAAGGAGGGACATGTGCATCTTCCTCAGATAACATAGTATACGTACCCATACCTGTATCTTGAAAAGACACATGTTTTGTATTGTAGGAAGCAAGTACAACCTGCTCTCGGTATTTTGGTTCCCTCTTAATGACAACTTCAACACCCCTATGAGGAAAGGTGAAGTGAGTTCCCTCCATGAAGTAACGACCCTTTTTGACTTTGGTGGACCACTCCCTCCCTAAAATCATGCCATATGCTTCAGGTATATCTGCTACGATCATGTTTATGAGCATGCTCACCTCTGGAGCTTGGTCGTAAGTAATGGATAAGTCCTTGATGTAACTAATGGTTTCTACAGTCCTTGAATCCAAAGCTAACAGATATTTACATGGGCCTGTGCATTCAAGATCCAATCTCCTCATGACTTGAAGGGGCATGACATTGTGCCTCGCTCCTATGTCAGTGACACAGTTATGGACCACAAAATGAGAAATTAAAACTGAGATATAAAAAGGAGGAACCCCAAGGTCTAAATAAATAACATCATAAGCTTCCTTAGGTTGGGAAGAGGACTCTTTGGAAAGAGGAACTCTTTGTTCCATTCGTGGAGTAGGGGGTGCTTGTAGAACACATGAAAGGTTTTCAAACTGAGCTGGTGTTCTAAGAGCATCTAATAATGTCATGTGGGAAGGGACCTTCACTAGATTTTCAACAACGTTGTAAGGTACCGGTGTTGGGAAGCAGGGTGGTGGATTATTAGGTAAATTTACCTTGTTTGGAGTCCACGGAACCCTGTTCCTCGGAGGGGAGGGTAATCTACCATTTGTGGGAAGTTTTCCTTTTTCATTGTCCTTGGGATCAGTTTTGGTCCCTTGCACTCCTTGCGGAGTGGTTTTAGGGGCTTGAATCCTAGTTTCTACAGCAAGGCTTCCGAAAGCAAGAGGATCATCGTCGCAGGGAATAGAGTCTTCCATGTTAACTTGGTCATTTTGGGAAGTGGAAGCAAGCTTGTTTTTCACTGGAGGTAGAGGCGCTTTGTTGACTTTAGACAATTCCATGTGACGTGTATACGAGTAACAATACTTGGGATCATGGAAGTCTTGGAAAAAGTGACAGCAATCCACTTTAGCAGCACGCTTCCTAGGAGGAGGAGTAGGAGGGAAAGGAGGTCTTGACCTCGTAGGAATAGAAAACAGCAAGTTATTCACCTTTCTATTAAGGGAAAGTATTTGGTTGTTCATGTTCATTAACAACTTGAGCGTTTCAGAACTTTCCCTCTCTTCAATCCTTAAAGTTTTGGCAAGTGGGGGTTCATACCGAGGACACTCGTTTCGAGGTACCTCATTCCTAGGTCTCCCGTTAAAACGGGGTTGCGCTAAAGGTGAGGGAATCATACCAGATTCCTCCATGTTTCTCTCAATTTCCAGAGCACTGGCCTTAGCCGCATCTAAATTTAGTATTGATTTATCTTTCAATATATACTTTACATTTGGATTCATAGCGGTCATGTAATAATGGAACAAATTTTTCCCAGATGGTTGGGAAGCAGTTGGGATCCTATTCAAGGTTGAGGTAAAGCGTTGATTAAAATTCTGGATTTGCTCACCCTCGTGAATGGAGATGGTTGTGAAAACCCTGAGCAGGGAAGCCACATCATCCGCCCCTTGGAAATGTTTCTTGAATTCTTGTATCATAGTGTCCCAATCTGGGATACTATCATTGGGAAGCAGGTGATACCATCTCGTTGCTTCACCCTCAAAGTTTCTTACAAAAAGTCTAATTATGACATCAGGAATTGTTATGTCCATGAGCGCTAATGCATCATAGAATTTTCGTATATGTTCTTCGAAACTCAATTTACCTGTGCCACTGAACTTAGGAAGATTTTTTGGGGCATTCGCAGGTATGTCATGAAGAGGTTTGGTCAACCTCAAAGGAGTCCCGGGTTTCCGTGGAATTTCCATCGGAACAACTATGGGAGGAACAACAACAGTTGTTGGAACAACAAAAGGAACAACCTAAGGATTACTAATTGTTTTTGGATTAACTAAAGCTTGATTTAGTAAGGGGATTTGAAAAGGAGAAGAGGAAGAGGGTGACTCAGATCGCACTGTAGGCGTAACGAGTTTCCCTGGTTTCCCAAGTGTATGTGTCTCACTACTTGTTTTCTTTCGCAAACTTTGACTTCTTGTATTCCTAGGGGACATTGTTTCCCTAGTCTTAGGATACCTTTTCCCTACCAGCTTACAAGGGGTTCCAGTAAGTACTTTGATTACAAGAGATGTATCACACCAACAATCGTACTCTTTCTAAAATGATGTAGATTAACCCAACTATAAACAAAGCTTTGTTTTCGTTCTTCTCGAGGTGGAAGGTAAAGTATGACAAACTTATAACTTCCCACGTGAGTTAGAACAAGTAGAATCGGGGACTGCCAAGGTAAAAGGAAAGGAAAACTCGATGGTATTTATGGTTCCCAGATGTAGCGGAAATTGCAAGGGAACTGAACTATAACAAGTACCAAAGAAAATTCCAAAGGGTTACTGAAAGACCTTGCCATGAAATTCCGTCAACAAGTGGGAAAAGGACCCCAAAGAATTAGGGTCCAATGCTCAATTCAAGTTTGTGATACAAGAAAAACTAAAGAGGTTTTCAAATCCCCAGTATGGTCACCAGAGAAAGGGATGTGTTATAAGAAAAATATGCCCGTTGGGACAGATCCGACCTATCTTGCTATGAAGTTGGTTACAGCCTTTTTGATAGCTCGACATGAGGCAGAGACTACCCACACCTCAGGTGGTCCTTCACTTGGGGCGGTAATGAAGGGGTAAAAAGAGAGGTGAAAGACTTACAAGAAGTCTTTCTCAGGACCACCCACCCTGGGTGTTGTCCTCCCTTAGCTTCCTAGATGGCCAAAATGGCATAGGGATGAAAATTATGGACAGTAGGATGAAAATAAGCTCACTGATTTTTTGGATATACAACAACAAGTTGTTCACTCCCTTAAATCATTGCAAAATGGCCCAGAATAGGTCCCCATGGTAAACAGGTGTCCTGAACAATTAACCAATTGATGCCTCAAGTGAAAGAGTGCAAAACAAGGGTGAAACATGAGCTTAAAATCTACAACCAAGTCCTTTTAAATGGTTGTAAATTGCGAACAACGAGCTATTCGAAGCTTTTAAGACAGGGAAACAAGCCCAGAATGGCTTGATACCCCCCGGGGTGACTCGAGAAGTGATTTGGAAAATTTTTAAATCAAAAGGGGGATGTAAAAAGGGATGAACGTCCTTTTTACAAGTTGTTACAGCTATGATATAAGGGAAAGTATTCACAACTTCAATTTTCAGTTTGTGGGTGAAAGGTGGACTGATGAAAAGTTGACTTTAAAAGTATTTTATTGGTGAAATTTTAGTTTTTAACACATGCCTTGGCCACCACACTGATTTGAAGGTTATCCCGAAATTATGCCAACTAGTATAAGAAGAGTAGTCCTAGTAGACCGCCGTGGTTAGGTTGAAGAGTGCCCCATGCAGTTCAGAGAAGCAAGGATTAGCCACTTCTCGTCACTAGCGCTTTCGGGCTCTTAAATCTTCTTGGATAGAAGAAGGATACCTGCGAAAAGGAAGAGGTCGAGGACCCCCCTAAAGGGAGATTTAGCTGAGCTTACCCAAGCAGAGTAGTATTCCAACCAAGGTAAGCTAATCAACTCCTTGACTGTATGGTACTAAGGAAAGACCATTCGACTTGTACTAACTAGATAACTTCTGAGGGGCTCCTGATGAAGACTCCCTGGATTTGACTCTTAGTATCCAACAAAATTAAAATATCTTGAAACGAAACCCCAGGCCATCCACGTGGCGAGGTCACGTCTTGCTCTCACAAGTGTGCCTCCTGATTACTGAATTTGAAATCTATCTAAAACTATATTCAGAAAACAAGTAAATAGATAGGTGACATATATGTCACAGCTAAATAATATGTATATGTATGTAGCTAAATATTATAAGTTTGTTTTGAGTGAATGGGGTGGACCCCTGAATTGTTTTCAAGTATTTTGCAGATTTTTGTGTGTATTTAGCTTGTTGGTTTTTGTATGGCCCCTTTAGGGGTAGCCACCTGTAGATTAGTGAATGAAAAATTATACAATGAAAATATGACAAGATTAATAATTACAAGTAACCAATTACACCATTCAACCCAAAGGAATAGGTTGAGGCTCTTTGCGAGCGACAAGGCCTCCATGTACATGAAAGCCCCAACTAATTCCTTGTATCGAGATTGGAAGTTTAGTGTTTGAAATACAAAACTTGTGATGATTATCTATGCAAGTATAGATCAGATTTTATGAACATAAATTCACAACTAAACTACTCAAGTTATCTACACAACCTAAGCATATCAACATTGGTATGTGTGCCAAAAATTTTGGAATGAGTGCAAGTGATATATAAAGTGAATATGAAAGTGAATGGCTAGATTTACCGATCAAAATGGATGTTTTTCTTCATTGTCCTGCTGGCCCCTTTGCCTCAAACATGTCTTTAGGTGGTCCCCGACCGCTTAGGAGAAGCAGAATAGGTGACCGGTTATGTCCTTGTAGGCAAACAACAAAATTTTAGTATTTATGTATGGAAAAACTGAATTAAATGTAACAGAAATTTGCACAAAAAAGGTATATAACAGCCAACTAAGATGGTTGTCACGTGGGGGGGAATTGACCAAAATGACCAATTTTTCTATTTGGGACAGCAAGGTTAATGGTAGGAAAACATAACAGAAATATACATGAATGAAAGGAGAAAGCAAACAAGTATGAACAACCAACTAAGGGGCCTATTTGAGGGTTGTCCTAAGGGGGCCTAGGACTCCCAACCACTAGCTAAGGCTAGAAATAACTGAGTACTTCATAAAATCTACACTAAAACACATCAAACAAGTTAAACCAAACTGTTAGAAAATGAAAGCAAGCAAGTTAAAACCCAAGGAAGAAACAACAAACACCTAGCTAACCAATCCCTTCTGGAGATATCTAACATAACAAGAATTTACTCCCACCCCTCAACCCTTAACCAACAAATGACACATCCAACAACTAAAATCTAACAAGTATCACGGACACAAAGAGTCTTGGAAAATTTCAGCAGAGCTTTTTTACTATATTCATCCTCCCCATTTTACAATGCCAACCCTCGTATTTATAAAGGAGAGGTGAAGGCTTAGGGTTAGGTCACAAGACACTTGTCACTTTTGAAAAAGTGACAAGTGGACCAACCCTAAAGTCTTTCGTCTTTTCACCAAAAAGGAATCCTATCCAAAAGGTATCTTATCCAAAAGGGATCTTATCCTAAAGTGAACCTTATCCAAAAAGGGAATCAAATCAGATTTTATTTGACCCTTTAATTACATTGTATACATGCTAAAAACAAACTTGTGCGAGACTACATATTACAAAAAGTCATTTTTCATAAAATGACAAAAATTAATATGAGACCTCATCATTTTCCTTTGGATTTGTGCCACTCCAAGGCTCTTTGATTTCTGCTATGTTTTTCAGCTGTAGATGAGGGGTTTTAGGACAATTCCAGGCTATCCATGGCTATCGGATTCGCCAGGATGAAACCCCAAGGTGTGGGGAAATTGTTGAGCTACTTAGGAGGGCAAGGGGCCTTTTGGATTTGTTTGTTGTAAGTAATTAAATACACGTTGTTTAGGAACTTTTCAGACCTGATTATACCCCCCCTTTGTTGCCTATAAGTTTCCCTGCGAGTTAGTCGAAGTATGGCTTCGATTTGGGCTTATTTCAATGAGGGGACCCCTTGGGCCTGAACCTTGAGAGGCTCTTCCCCTATACCAAACAGCCAAAAAACTATTCTTTATTGTTCCCATGTTGTATCTTTGTTTGCTACCTTTTCGCTTCCTTTCGTTCGACGCAAATTTGACTCTGGATGAGTAAGATATGGCCCCGGGAAAGTACGCGGAAGGAGTCAGTCGGGAGACTGATCAGAGAAGAATTTGTAGTTGGGGAAAAATTATGGGATGGACACCATAATTGATAGGCTGCTACAGGCCTGCATACCTATAGCTGAAATGGGTTTTCCTCATCTGGCCCAATTTGGCCTCGAAGATCCCCAATTAGGCCTCCTTCTGGCGCATGTTTGTCTAGCCAATAATGAGTCCATGTCGCTCTAGGACATGCCACTGAAATTCTGTTATTAATTTACGGAGTTGAAGACAATGGATGTATTCCTGACTTCGCTCCGGTCGTTTCAACTTTTCACGGGCGAAAATCGGCCTCCATATGGTGAAGTTATGC
>JASDQU010100443.1:140106-150409 GCA_032191745.1 Picea mariana | reverse complement strand
TTTCTGGGTCATTTCTAGGCAACTTGGAGCAAAGGAAAAGGGAGGGGGTTGGGATTCAAATCTCAGGGCCTACACATGGCCATGCACAGGCCTGCAATTTCAACGTAACTCGAAAATTTTAAATATCTAAAGGGGCCATGGAGGCTTGGGCCTGGTACCCAGGAAGGGTTAGAATCCCCTCCCCTTTGCATATTTTGAACACACAAAACTAATTGAATTCAACAACCAGAAAAATTGAACCAGCAAACATGACATGAAATCGGAACCTGCACTGAGACAAACATCCCGAAAGGCAGAAATAACACTCTTCTATGCACACATTTCACCACACTCAGCAAGCTTTTTTCCATTGAAATGGGACTGAATGGGGGTTTACCTGACTCAATGCCTGAATATTGTTGCATGGTGTTGGCTAGTTGCCCAATGCAGAGCTGCACCTACTGCTAGGAGATCTCCTTCTACTACCATGGAAGCCCGTTGCAGAGCTCCCCCTCCCCTTGGCCAAAATGCCAAAATGGCTTGAGAGAGGGGTGAGGGGAGGGTTTGTATTTTCCAATTTTCAAAAAAACTAATTTCCCAAAATTTGCATGAGGAGGTTGCGTGTTTTCTCCTCCATTTTCCATAATTTCTGAGAATTTTTCCAATTATTTTTCAATATTCCTTGAAAATTGTGCAAGTCAAAGTTTGACTTTGACCTTGTTGTTGTTGACTTAGCCCCAAAAAGTTGCCAGGTGAGACAGATTCGGAATTGGACACAGGGCATGTCGTTGGAAATGTCTCGACGATCCCGTCGAGAATATGTCATCACAAATCTGAAATAATTCCACCTCAACCCTCTATTTCAGCCCGGAACAGTTGTCGGCCCAAAAACCCCTGACTTGTTGGTGGGCCCACATGACACCCCATCTTGTGAATGGTGCCAAATCGCCATACGATATCCAATCGAGGAAAATGAGGTACCTTCGAAAAGGTATCTAAGAGTACTTCGATGAGGTGGCCATAGATTTGTATGTTGGGCCCATTAATGGTTGTTTTAGCTATCATGAAACCCTGCCATGCGAGTTTGTTGTCCCCCTTTGCCCGAAATAATTGACCAACTTGTGACAGCTCTAACCGGGTCATCCGAGGTCGGAATGAGGAAAATGAGGAGCCTTTGAAAAGGTATATGAGTCTATTACATCCTGACATCGTTGAATCTCTGATTTAAAACTTTTTACCAACACTTTTTAAACCCCGAAGCACTTAAACCAATTTGGTGTCTGAAATTGGTCATGAACTTGCGAAAGCTCGTTCTTACCAACCGAGGGTCGAAACCAAGCATGGGGTATACCATTGGAAAGGTCTCTCACTTCCCTACACCATTTCTAGGTTTGATTTTCCTTTTGAAACAAGAATCTGAACATAATCAATCCAAGAAGTCACAGCTATTGGTTTTGGCCATTCGGGTGATGCTAACTTTGTGTCCTCTGTACGGGGTTAATGGACTCAGAATCGGGCTCATGATAGCCCGTTGGAAAGCTTGTCCTGATCCCTACAACATGGAAGAATTTTATTTCCCAAATTATGACCATATTTAATCTTGTGCTTTGTGAAAGGACCCCGTCCCCAAGGGACCCACCTAGCGACAAGCGAAGGGGGCCAATGTCAAAATTCTTGTAAATCGTGTGCTTAGCTCATGAAACCTGAACCAAACAGTCTTGATATAAGGAATAAATGATGTGGGAGGGTTCACAATCTCCTGAAGATATCCAACTGATACTCTTTCAAGGGCAAAGGCCATAGTAACTATGACCTCCTTCATTGTCTTAGACTGGAACCATAGAACCAAGGGACGTTTGTGGAGCAATGACTGTGTAAAACACCATGTTGATCCTAGAGCATATTTTTGGGTCAACATGCACTAGTTCAGTGGAATAGGAAACAAGGGAGAGAGGGCATACTTATTGGGGCACATTCTTCATGGAACCTTCTAGCCAAGATTGAGAGGAGTTTGCTACTTGTATAGGTTCCATTTTATTTGTTTACTTGTTGTATTCCATGCTTGAGACATCACATATATACACTTTCATTCTAAACTGGTTTTCCCTGGGGGGGTTTATCCAGGGTCATTTTGACCAAAAATACTTGTGTTCAAATTTCATGTATGCTTAGTGTTTAAATTAGCACTAGGAGCTTGTTAATATCCTAGAGGAGTGCTATATGTTTTGAGGTTTGCATGTGCTAACATTCAGTTACTAAAACCACTTGCAAGGGCACCTTAAAAGAGCATATAACCACCAGTTGAAGGCAGATTTCTTGGAAAAATTAAACAGACATGTTTTTTGTCATAAAACAGCAGTAAGGACAGATTTGAATAACTAAACTTAGAGCCCAATAAGAGGTCACAAAATGGGCCTATTGCGCAGCCTTCATAGTTCCTAAAAAATCTACAGAAACTTGAAGCGTGACTGTCAAGCATTGATGTTGTACCCCCTATCAGGGACAAGGTCAGAAGATGCAAATCCTTTCACTGCACGATGTGTCAATACTCGAGAGTGAATTATATGGTATGACTGAGATATCTTCATGACTATTGATGACCATTGCTAAGAATTCATCCACCCATAGTGGTTCTTTACTCTTGCATATTTATTGCAGTTAGAACATCTATTTGAATGATGATTGTGCTTTCCACAATGCTTACAAGGATTAAGATCAAAACACTAATCTTCCATGTGGCCAACTGCTGACAATGTTGGCATATCAGAATATTCTCTTGAACTAGAGCAGGTGAATATGAACCTTCTTGTAGCAATCCAGCACTGTGGAATTGGATCGGTTTGGTATAATCTGGCATATGAAACGTGACTTCCTTTTTATGTTCGATATCGGTTATGTGTAAAATTTTCCTTACTTCTTCTCAAGGTATGATTATTGGCTTGGAAAGAGGAAGTTGAACTTTATTTGCATTCAGATATGGAATTGGCTCACTGAGTTTCTCTTGCACTTGTTGTTGTTTTGAATCGACATCACCATATTCTTCGAAAAGATGGTTGTTCTGAACAAGGACTAGTTCATAATGTTGTCGAAGATTCTTTTGCTCAAGTGCATCATGAAGAAGTCGAGTCTAATTTTGTAGTAGTGCTACTTTGGCTAGCGAAAATTGCAAGCATGTTACAATAGACTGCAAAGTTTCTTTGTTAGTGATTACTATATTTTTCACATAAGAGAGAATCAGAATGTTTAGTAACTCTATCAAATCCTCAATTTGATCCATTTTAAAGACAAAATTAGACCTCACGAGGTTTCTTGCAACTCCACCCTTTAACAATCAAAGTCTACCATGAAAACTCAAGGTTGTTTATCTAAATCTTGTTTTAGTTGCCACAAGGGATAGAATGTGCATGAGAAGATGTCGAATCAAACAATCCTTCCCTTCACAAGAAAGTCAAGCAAATGTGTTTTGGCTATGATAATCATTTAGAAAATAGAAAATCCACCCATGGTCACAAAGATCCCAACAAGTTCGCAAGTTCACTTTCCATGTGCCCCTTGCTTTTGTGTAATCAAGCTTTCCAATAATCCAACAAAGAATATTCCACTTCCTTTGCTTCCACAAGATCCTTATGCTCCATATTCTCACATAATTGTTTCCACCTTTTGCCTTGATGAAACTTATTTTCAAAAGTAACTTACAATTTCTTCATTGGGGAGAACAAGCACTGCAAACCCTTGGTTGGAGGTGACAATTTAAGCTGGAAAAGAGAGAAATTTGATATAATGACAGAAGATAACTACATTGGGGATTTCAGTGACATAAAACATTGTCTTTGAGATGAGGCATTTAATCTCCTAGATTCGAATGGTAGGTATTTGCCCTAGAGATGGTGTTGTTCCGTATGGTGCTCGTTGACTACACAATTCTGATGTTTTTCTTAAGACACTTATGGCCCTAAATGGAAGCCTTAACAAAATTATAATTTGAGTCGGCAATAGGTAGGTAGTGAGTAGAATCATCTATATTCATTTCTGATTTCTTTCAGCTTAAATCATCCATCATCTCCATATCTCATTAATTTGTAAAAAGAGAGTTAGCTCCCATTGTGGGTATGGGAATTAGTCATCAACAATAACTCTCAAAACCCTTCATAATTCTCATCAATCGTGCAGCAAACCAGAGCCGTGTGGGATCTTTAGGCACTCCGATATTAACCATGAGAAGCAACTCGAATCCTAACGCATGTGCATTAATTTGTAGTGTATTGCTTGTACGTTGTTTGCACTGCGAAAACCCTAGTGAGCAAAGAAATAAGAGGTCTCTGACCTAATATATCGAATAGAGAATTCAAAATCACTTTCAGCCATTGACTAATCGTGTCGAGTAGTAGTCGTCGTGGAGATGCCTTGCGTGTTGTCCCATGTCTCTATGGTGCTCGGCCCTAACTGCATCGAGTACAATTGCACCAATGTCAATGTGGAAAGAGAACGCCTCGCCGAAGAGCAATGGACATATAATAAATTTGTTAGAGAATCTCAATAAAACCCAAATATTGATCCCTAGAATCGACGTGAACAATAAGAACTATAGACTCTAATAACATTGTTACTAACAAAATAAACATAAGCGTGCAATGTATTTATTCGTCAATATAATACACATATAAATGACATGGATGTGACCTTTGGATTCATCTTCCAAGATCTATTGGACTTCTAATAATGTTTCCTATTACTTGAATATTCATATTCTTCAAGTAAGTAACTCTAACAAATTACATTTCCAACATCTACAAGTCCATGGATCCAAGAATTAGAGGGCAAAGTCATATCCATAAAACCTCATAAAACCTCATACAATAATTATAAGGTGAAATTGTGTCAAATAAATAAGTAAAGGGTGCAAAGGTGGATGCAAAGGCTCCAACTGGCATGGTTCTAGAGATAGATTTTCAACCTGGTCCACTAGGAATGGATTTGTATCTTAACATAGATCATGCCTTTGATACAAAGTCAACCATTGGGTTTCAATTAATCGGATGACCTACTTTTGCATTTGGTTGGGTTAGATTTATTGCTAAAAGCCCTTCGATAAGCTTATTTGGGTCCCACTGGTACTCAACCCGGATATTATTGGATGGATATGTTGGGGACTCTTCATGAATTCAACCCGGATATTATTGGATGGATATGTTGGGGACTCTACATGAATTCAACCCAGATATTATTGGATGGATATGTTGGGGACTCTACATGAATTGCATCTCAGTAAAAAAGCTACTCTCTAGATGCTACATATTTTTCCCTTGTGAAGCATTGAAAAGCGGGCAAAAGAAAACTTTGGGCATTATATAATTTTGAGTGTGCAAATTTTTTTAGGGAAAATTAAAACATTTTTTGTGAAAAACATCATAAAAGGGATAATTTTTTTCTTGAATGTTGGTATTAGAGGGAGGGAMGTCGGAATACCAATGTCCATTAGGATCAAAGAAAAAAATGATAGTAATTTTCAGTAGTTCACAAGAATTTTCAATGTCACGGTGAATTATTGTCATCAACGTTAGAGATTAACGTCAAATTTTGCACTCAAATGTAGTAGTGTGAGCCCTRATGTATCCATAGGAAGGTCATTCTAAGAGAAAGTGTTTTTTATCATGTAACTTCCTAATATGATAAAGATTGCAAATTATTTCTTCCCATGGCATTTTAGGTCTTGTCTAATACTTAGTTTCATTGTGAAGCTTGCGATAGTTCATTCTTATTTTAGTAACGTTATTTTCTTCTTCGAGCTAATAGTAGAAGAAAGATGATTTTGATATTATAATTTGGAGTTAATGATCTCTTTATAGTATATTAGTTTTCTCTTCTTCTTTATATACCCTTCGCACCATAATTTCTCTCTAAATCTGGTTGTGATAACGTTATTGAAATTATCATTGTTTTGAAGAGTGTCATCTTCTTGAATCCTCTAGTGGTTTAGCCAAGAAACAACATCCTTATGTCATCCTCTACTAATCTTCAAATGGTTGAGTTAAAAAACTGCTCTTTCTTCTCTAACTTTGTATATAATCTCACTTTTACAAATAAATTAGTTATGAAGTGACCCACTTTTATAGAATAAGTGAGAATCACTTTTAGAACAAAGTTAATTTATAATAAAGTTGCATGCAAAATGTAACTTAAAAAAAATAATATTAAAAATACTTTAAAGTGTCATTTTTATAATTTAAGTGAAATTCACTTTACAATAAACTTGTGAGAAAATTCAAGGTTGCATGAACTTTTTCAAAATGTAACTTAAAAAAAGAGAGACTTGAACTCGAGACTTTTTATTATATAAAACAACTTTCAACAAAGTGAGCTAATGTAAAATATATAGCAAATTTGATGATGGAGGAGGGGGGGCATTTTTTCTTCTTATTTTTTACTCTTTGTCTTGGAGTATGTGATTACCCATGTAACCCTTGTTTTTTCCTCCAAAAAAATTTCAACACAACTACACACAAAAACAAGCGAAATTTTGAAAAATTTATTTCTGAATCTCAACAATAATAGGGTTAGATCTCGGTTAGCTTAACTAGAAAATGCAAGTTTTCTCTTTGTTTCTGATTTGTTGAGTTTGCATAAAGTGCAGAGCAAAGAGCATACGCAGAAAAGAAAATGTTTTTTGCTTTGATTCTAATTTGTCAAGATCACACAAACTGCATAGAAAATAGCGTATGCAAACCAGAAATAGTTTCAAACTGCGAATAAAAATAGAAAACCAAAATATTAACTCTCTAATTTTTTTTAAAAGGTTGTAATCAGACTGTATACCTCTGAATCTGACAAAAATGGTTGTATCTTGAGAAAACATAAACCTTTTCAAGTGAAACGAAATGTGTTTCCAACGGGAAGTAACACTCTGGATGCAATGGAATAATCCTCTTGGACTAGAAATGCACATAAATAACAAAACCTAGAAATACATCAACACAGGTTCAGGATCTCGATCTACAATGGGAGCATGTCTTCAAATGGTCTCTGATACCATGTTTGACAAAATAGGTTATTGCCACACAGGACAAACACCTTAAGAAACTACTCGCACAACTAGAACAAAGATCATAACACCAATGTTTTTGCATGGTTAAAACCCTCAAAGAGGGAAACAGTCCATAGCTTCAGCCAACGCGACCACTTGAGGCAATATATTAATGCAAAAGAAAAATATTTTACAAGAGAGTTTCTCATAATCAGTTATCAGCAAATGGCCCTCGATACTCTTTAAATAGAGATCATTGACCAATCGGGTGGTAAGCCATGGATCAATATAGTCATTGGGAATGAGGAGAATATCAGTCGTAGGATCACTCTATGTCTAGAACATATCGTGGCCATCGAATTACATAACTACAAATGCATACTGTAGAAACACACTAAAAACACATTTTTACATAAAGACGCATTGGACCAAGTTGATATTAACTAACTTCTAAGTGTCTAAATATCCTAATAGGACTCTGGATGTGTCAAGAGCATGTATATGAGAGTGGCTTGGTGGCATGTTGTGATGATGTAGACTTTGTCAATCAAAG
Source organism: Picea mariana (assembly GCA_032191745.1). Classification (NCBI taxonomy): domain Eukaryota; kingdom Viridiplantae; phylum Streptophyta; class Pinopsida; order Pinales; family Pinaceae; genus Picea; species Picea mariana. The sequence continues at coordinate 142,856 of JASDQU010100443.1, read as the reverse complement.
CAATGGGATTGTATTAGTAAAATAAAATATATATTCATTATATCATGATTGTTTTGTTCTATCTCTTGTCAAACACTTGTATAGATTTCAACCTTTAGTTCCTTTTTATCCTCACATTGATATTGAATTGTTATACGGGGAGATGTTAAGACAAACATATCGTGTAGGGCAAGAGTAGCACAAAATCATTGGCTTCAAGTCAAAGACTCCTATATTTATGGATCAAGTATTCAATGAGAAGGAGGTCACACCCAAAGATAAAGAAGCCCTACATAAGAAAAAAGAAGCCCTGCCTAAAGAAACATAAGTCATATCCAAAGGAAACGAAATCACTCCTACGGCAGACAAAGAGGCATCATCTAGTCGCAAGCATAAATTCTATAAAGAGTCCAAGCTAACAGTGGGCAGAAAATCCATTCAAAACAGATCTCTTGGGATTCAAATTTTTGCTTGGACATTAGTCTAGGTGGAAAAGGGTATTGTTTTGTTCTATCTCTTGTCAAACACTTGTATAGATTTCAACCTTTAGTTCCTTTTTATCCCCACATTGATACTGAATTGTTATATGGGGAGATGTTAAGACAAACATATCTTGTAGAGCAAGAGTAGCACAAAATTATTGGCTTCAAGTCAAAGACTCCTATATTTATGGATCAAGTATTCAATGAGAAGGAGGTCACACCCAAAGCCAAAGAAGCCCCACATAAGAAAAAAGAAGCCCTGCCTAAAGAAACAAAATTCATATCCAAAGGAAACGAAATCACTCCTACGGCAGACAAAGAGGCATCATTTAGTCGCAAGCATAAATTATATAAAGAGTCCAAGCTAACAGTGGGCAGAAAATCCATTTAAACCAGATCTCTTGGGATTCAAATTTTTTCTTGGACATTAGTCTAGGTGGAAAAGGGTAGTTAAATATGGTTAGGGTTAGATGATTATTTAAGTAAGGGGAAAACTCATTAGAGGGGTCAACGTTTTCTTTGGAAAATACATACACTAGTTTCTTAGGAACTCACTCTAACGAGAAGGTTAATTTACTTTGAATTATTTGTTTCATAGCACATGGCATTGAAAAAGACTTTTAATGGATTCATCACTTATCCTAAATAGTTTGTTTTTTTATGTTCAGTTTTAATATTATTTATATCTTTTCTCCTACTCATATTTGGTTCCTTGTCTATTTTGATTTATTCATGTGTCTTTATTTTTCAAAGAAGGATGTGCATGATAGCTAAATACACGATCTTTATTTTGAATGTACGCATGTTCTCTTACAGGTTCATTTTATTTTCGGTTAACATACATTATTACTGGAACCTCATCCAGTTGTTGTAAGTGAATGTTTTGTATATTGAAATATTCAACGGAAGCTTTATGATAATGAATAGTATTCGATACTATGTTATTTGGTAGTTGAGTATTTCATGGGTAAAATTCTTTGAATGGTAATTTTTTTATTTAGTTTCTTGTGTGTTATTTGTATTCTGATATGATCATTATATGTTACTCGGGAACATGTTTTCTATCGATTGTACATAGTGAATGTTTTAGCTTCATGTTAATTGATAATATTTGGAGTTAAACATGTTGTGCTATTCTCTTGACTTATTTTAATGTTTGATTAGGATAGGATAAAGGTGTCAAATTGTAGGTGTGAATGGTGGTGTGTGTGGTATATTTATTAATTTTCAAAGTAATCTTTATTTGTAAAAAGATGTCTTCCATTTAAATCATTTTTCATCAATATTGAGGGATATCCTTTCTGGCTACTGAGATGTTTCAAACTAGCCTAAAGCAAGGAGGTTTTAAAGCCTCCATAGGGTGCCTTGGCATTGTTCCCTAGGCAGAAACAATCCGAGGAACGACATTTGTTTTGACACCATTATCAAGGAACAAATTTTTGAATTTCTATTCCCTGGGAAGTGACACATGACAAAGTTTTGTTGCTTGATGGTGAATAAGAGTAAAAAAATAAGCTTTGTCTTTTGATCAAATATTCTTTAAATTTTTATTTACTTGTTGATTAAGGTTGGTTGTCATTAATGTCAACCCTTGAAGAAAGCCCCGTAGCACAAAGGTTGGGTAATGGACCCAAGATTGTTTGATGTAAAGATGACTCGTTATTGTCTTGCCATGGTTGATAATAAGTAGAAATGGATGAACTCCAAAGTGGTCCCCTTATGGTGAAATCCCTCACGGGAAGACGCTTTGCGGATTGAGTTATCCTAGAAGTATGGTTAGAGAACCCATGCTTATTTGTGGAATAATGAGATGAACGCCAGTGAATTTGTCAGTGAATCTATCCTAGATGGATAGTGCTTGTCATGCATTTTCCGGTGGTATGTGGAACGTCACATAACTCCTCACGGTTAGAGAGTTATGACCATGAGAAGTTGGATAACCTAGGTTTGGGTAATGGACCCAAGTTTGTTTGATGGATAACGGTATGAGTTTTGATCTATTTTCAGGTAATATTATTCTATATGGATAGTACATGTCATTCCATTTCTAGTGGTATGTGTAACGTCACATAACTCCTCACAGCTTGAGATTTATGGCCTTACGAAGTTGGAGAACCCTCATATGTCATCTAGAAGCCCCAAAAGGTCAAAGTAGTCAAAGTGGTTTAAGAGATTTTAAAAGGTAAATAATAAAGTGAAGTGATGAATGTAATATAATTCAAAGTGAATACAAAATAAATTAATTCAATAATAAATTTAATGGAGAAATTAGAAGTGGGTTAACCCTAA
>JASDQU010100443.1:93250-123014 GCA_032191745.1 Picea mariana | reverse complement strand
AGAGTTACATGCACTCCATTTATCATATGTTCCCCTTCCAAGAACTTAGGACAACACTGATCAATTTTCCGCCTTAGCCTTTAGGAAATAATAATAAAATATTATCCCCTTAGAGGTAATCCCCCCTAGCTTAGACCCTAGGCCCAAATACTTAGCCCCCTCCCTTACCCTACCTAGTGGAGCTTAGTCCCCCATCATTCTTTCTTTGTGGTTGGTCTACATGCAACGATGTTTATATTTTATTAATGATCTTCATAATTACATATACAAAATCAGGCTCAAGGCCTTAAGCATCTAGGCTCTTTGGCCTAATAAACATATAAGTCTTCATCTTATAAACACTTGGCTCACCATCCTATAAACATAATTACAATTCAACAATATAACTGGGTCTCGTCCTTGGGGTATTACAACTTCCTCATCCAAGAAGCAAGAAGATACTACACTGTCAGTTGGGTCCTCACATGATCCCACGGGACTTACTATCTTTGATAAATATAAAATGATCAAATAGAGAAATGAACTTCTGACCAGTAGCGCATATACCCAGTTATGGAAGCAGACTTCCACAACTCAGCACAGATTTTTGTCTTCCTTCAACACAGAACAAGGAAGAAGGCACATGGAATTCTTATACACGAAGGTCCCTCACCCCAAGACTATTTCTGATTACAAGAAATCTTCATTCGAGTTTGATGTGAAAGAGGTCCATCCAACAGATCAAATGGATATGCATAGGCAAATTGGGGACATGGTTTTCTCCACCCTTACAAACACTTCACTAACTTCCTCGAAGTTGCAGGTATCTTTGAACAATGTCCAATCCCAACTAAAGATAGAAAATATATCATCCTTAGCCAAGGATAATAAGATCAAATCCCTAGAGGAGTTGGTACTAAATATCGGCTATGATCCATCCAATGTCAAAGCAACCGAGGAACTACTGAAGAAGAAAAATGATGACATAGCATTTCTAAGGAAACAACTGAAACTCCTAGCCACTAAATATTCACAAGCAAAGGAAATAGATGAGAATGAAGGCCACAAGGAGGAGATGTTGAAATTGATAATGGAGCAGAATGCACAAATAAAGGAGATGGAAGATGAGCTATATAAGTTATTTAAAGAGAAATAATAGAGTGTGCATATGGAATTCATCCCATTGGAAGAAGTCCCTCTCACAGGAGTCAGTACAACATCAACAGCCATTACAATAGATATTCCATCAACCATTCCAATAAAAGTACCAGATCTTTTTGAGAAATTGGTAAAGTCAATGGAGGACATGACCTTGGAAGGAGAAGAAATAAAAATATAGCAAGAAGAGGTTAAAAACCTCTAGAAGCTAAAATCCATGTCTTAGGCCAACTACAACATAGAGATGCACAAATCACAAAGACTCACTCAAGAAATACATAAGCTGCAAAAGGAGACTATCATGGCCAAGACACTGTCCGAAGCCAAGGAAAACATCTGGATGGACATCAACAAATCAATGACAGAGATTTGGCCACTCATACAAATTGTGTTTGAACAACATGAACTGGTACAGAGAGCTAGACAAGCAATTGTCAAGATAAGAGAATAATTGGGAGAGAGGCCTATAGAGGCCACTGAAATCATCAAGTTCTTAAATTCCAAGACCAAAGAGGACTTAGAGGCATTGGAAATTGAAGACGGGACAAAGACTATCCTTGAGGTTAAGAAAGTTTTAACCAATAAAGGATTGATGCTACAATTGGAGGAGAAATCTCAGACGATGGACATTGGAGTGCAAAGATTTTTCAGCGAGGTCAACACACTGCACAAGAAAGGGCTTCCAGGACTACTAGTGATAAATGATAATCTCATCACTCTGTCAGATTACTAGCAGAAGATCCTCGCAGTAGGAAAAGATGGTTCTAAGTTTGCAGTCATACAAGGGAGCATTAATGGCAAGGATTTCTTAGAAACTTTACAGTTGGACCTAAGCATCCAACATGAGATAAAATACATTTTCATTACCAAGCCTACTTTTTCCAAGTACACTGAGATGGATGAAATATACAGAAGGTTACTCAAGGTTTTCATCCCTAGTCAAAAGAGGTGGGAAGACCTATGTGCTTTACTTGAGTAAATGTGAGGTGGATTTCTGAGTCAGCATGAGGAAGACAGTCAAGTCAAAGTGATGAATCACCAACTACTTCCCCCAGAATCAACACCAAGGATTCGAACAGATCATCAACATTCCTATTATTTTGTAATCTGTAATCTGGTTAGTTAGATTTTTCTCCACAATATCATGATCATTAATGATAGGATAATATGTGATTATTGTATAAATACTTCTCACTGTGAAGTATTGAGGGTCGATTTTTGCACCCAAGCAACTATTTGTGTAATATTTTCAAAAGGATTGACCAGTAATAAAAATGTTATTCATAGGATTCTTGCGTTTGAACGTTGGTGATGTTTATCTTTCTCTGTAATCATTATGTTTGTTGTTTATAATAATTAAAAGGAAGTTAATGAACATAATTTGTCTCAACCACTCTATTTATGTTCTTTTAGTGATCTACATGTTATTCATCTGATATTAAGTAAAGAAATTCTTAATTGCTTCTTTGCTTGGTTGATTTTCTCATATGTTCTATCTTTTCATCTCATTTAATTCTAATAGATCCAGTGTTCTCATTATCTCGCCCTGTGAAGGAACCTTATAAAAATTGTATTAGACTCTAATATTTAAAAAAGACCCCATAGCCCAATGAAATGTAATGCAATTCTTCATCCAATCTTTATAAACAAACAAACAAACTCAGATCTTCTTAACTATCCTAATATCTAAAACCCAAACAAATCTAAATCATACAGGGAGATCCCTCTCTGAAACTGGCAGGGCTAGATCCCAGTTTCAAAAGTGGTTTTGATAAGTTACCTCTGTCAATTTCTTCTTCCCTTAACAACCTCTGGGAATTACAGAGTGCTAACAAGATGCAGGAGGAATCAATGATATTCTCCATAGGGACTGGAAGAGTAACCAGTCGATAGAGAAGACTCTTGTAACAATCTCAGCTTCCTAAGGCCATGCTACACCCAAAATTATGGTGAGAAAAGGACTCAATAACTTTGTGCTATGTTCAAAGGCAACATGACTACTGCCAATATAAGATAATACTCCCTTCCCGCCCATCTTTTTTTTATTTTTTATAGACAAATGAATGCTTTGATACAGAGGAGGAAACGAGTATCACAAGTAAGAAAAACTAGTTCCAGTAGTGGAATGTACCTATGCTCAATGCAAGGAGATGCATGTAGGATATGGACACTCGGGGGAATGTTCCCTCCTGGGTATAGGGTGTCAAATTGTGAAGGATATAAATGAGGCTCTGCTTGGTTGAGGATGCAAAAACTGCTAAGGAAAATGGTTTATAACACAAAGCGAGAACCGGCTAAAGACTCAATAATACAAGCAAGGGCATGAGATGCAATCACAACCTAATGCCAAAAAAGTCCCTTTTCATGTCATTTAGTCTATTTGGTGTGAGAAAGGGATAAACTTGTGCCAAATAGACGTCCTTTCAAATTCAATTTACGAGTGTGAAACAAACAAGTTCACTCGACAATCTTTTCACTTTTTGAAAACGATTTAGAAAAGAGCTTAACTAAGACTCATGACCTTTCAAGTCCAATTTAATGAGTGTGAAAAGAAAAAATTCACTCGACAATATTTTCTCTTTTTTAAAACGAGTTGGAAAAGAGATTAACTAAGACTCACGACCTTTCAAGTCCAATTTAACGAATGTGAAAGGGACAAATTCACTCGACAATTTTTTTTCTTTTTAGACGAGTCAGAAAAGAGATTAAATTAGACTCATGGATGATATTCTAAGAAACATGTAATGGGGGATGCCAAGGTTTCCGTGCAGGACTTCTGTGAAAGGTCAACAACTTACGAAAAGTTGACACAAGCTTGGGAAAACCCAAATCTTTCCAAGTCAAGGAGGATAAAATACTTGCAGAGGTTACCTTATCTATAATATATCTAAAAATTCCCCTTATCTGGAAGGGTGTAGAAGAAGGAAGTTGAGGCTCTACAAGATCATTCCAATCAAAGGAAAACACCCTAGGACTTGGAGGGATAATACTCAAAGAGAGTGGAATGCTCCCTAGTGAAGAAGGTACATAACTAGAAATGTTAAGGACACGGTTGAAGGATGCATCACCCTCCAAAAGAAGAGTGGGATTGACCAAAGATTGCATCGGCAATGTCACTACCTTAGGATTTTCACTCTTCAAGAGAAGAGTGGGGTCAGCCGAATATTGCATCGACACGACTACTTCTTCAACCATTGGTTGAATAGGATGCATGAAAACAAGGTCAATAGATGCATCACCCCCAAAAACAGTAGTGTTTCCGGTCGAAGATTGCATCGACACGACTGTTGGTTGAACAAGATGTGAGACAACAAGGTCAAGAGATGAATCAGCCTATAAAGGAAGAAGGGTGTCAGTCGAAGATTGCATTGTTGTGACTATTGTTTCAACCAAAGAAGGTTGGGAATCCAAAGACGACTCATAACCCAAAGGGCCCTCGGGAAAGGACCATGTTTCTTGTACCACAGCAGTAGCAGGGCACAAATGAGTAAGGTGATCTCCTTTGCAAAGCCTACAAAGGAACTTGGGATTACATCTTACACATCTAGGCTTCTAAATCGTATGAATTCCCTTAGCATGAATTGCAATGGCTTGTGACATGCTCCCAACATGACTTGCAGAGGCTAGTAGAAAATCCCCAACATGACTGGCAGAGGTTGGTGATGAATCCCCAACATGACTAGTAGAGGTTGGTGATGTATGTGCAGTGTGACTAGCAATGACTAGATTTGTGCCCCTAGCATGACTTGCATCAACTGGTTGTTGGTCTTCAATATGATGAGCAGAGGTTGTCAAATAATATCCAACATGACTAACAGAGGTTGGTGATATAATTTTAGTATGTGACTGACCTTCACAAGACGAAGTCAGGGAAGGTAAGGTCCAAGGATCACTAAAATAGGAAGTGCGGAAAGGAATGGACATCCCTGTTTAAACGGGCCTACCGGACATGGCGTAAATGTGGTGAATCAGTTTCGTGAATTCAAAAGTACCCATAAGGGAAGAATACATTTTGACACCAATATTCTCACTTGTCGGCTGAGAATTTTTTATCATAGGGATCAACGGTCCAATAGATGCATTAGGACTAGAGTAAGCAAAGGATACTTGGTCGATCGTCGCGATCTTCCCTTCATGATGAAAACAAAGAGTATGGAAGATGGATGATATGACGACAACCATAGCATAGGTCCAATTGCGTCCTAGTAACAAGTTATAATCAAGAGGTGCATCAAGGTGCATCAACTACCTCTATCTCCACCTCTACCATCTTCCCACCTAACTTGAATGGAAAGGCAAGAAGAATACCGTGAGGGCAGAAGGAATGACTGTCAAAATAAGTCAACATGTTCGATGACTTTGAAATATTTAGAGAATCGAGATCCTTCCAACAGATCAAGGACATCACACATGTAGCAACGCCTTCATCAACAACTGCACGTTTGATGGTATACTTTGAGTACTCCACGTGGATTTGGAAATTTTCATGGTAAGGGAAGCGAGGCTTCACATCTATGATGTCAAACTTGATAACCTTTGAGCCACTAGGTTCTAGAGCTCCTAAAGCAGATAGTAAGGCATTACTCTATGAAGGACATGTCTGGATTACCTCCAAAGCTGACATGACACAAGGGATTTAACCCAAGTCCTCAACAATAGAGTAGTTCTGGGCAGCTCCAACATTTGTATTGTGGGTAGATCACTTGAGTACTCCTTTTTCAAAATATGAGGTGGTGGATCTGGTTTTTCAATAAGTAAATTTGTCTTCAGAGGAGGAGGAGGAGATTCTAGACCAGGAATAGCTTATGAAGAGCTATAATATCGCGATCGAGTGGCTACATTAATTTTCGCATCGACCATATTGATACATAAACGGTCGTCGTCTTGCAATGACGGGTTTTGAATCCCACCAGCCGCATTTTCAGAGTTTGAGGAGCTTGAGGCCATGTGTTGTTTATGTGGAAATGGATTCGTCAGCACGGTGGGTGGTAGAGATAAAAGCCTCATAGCTTACGCAAGTTTGGGGCACAAATGGGTAAGGTGATCGTCTGTACAATGATTACAAGGAAATTTCACCTTACGTCTTTCTCATTTTCCCTCTCCAACATTATTATTCGTCTTCTCATTATTACCATTGTCTTTAGGTTTATTACCATTTTTCCCACCCTTATGATTATTATGTCCTTTCTTCTTATTCCCACATGGTTGTTGGTTACCATTTGGGTTGGCTGACGATTGCATGGAAATTACTTCCATCGACTGAGTGGGATTGGAAGACACAGATGAAGCTGACCCTCCTGCAGACTGGTTTAGAGACAACTCTTTCAAATGGCTTGTCACTGATTTTGCATATTTTACATTGGAGGTACCTACATTGCCATCGGCATGAGGTCTGGGATTTTTTCTAGGGTCGTAAGTTGACCGCGATGCATCTGGAAGAATGTGATATAACATCCCAGACTGAGCATATATGAGATCTAACTGTTGGGCTTTAAAGATCGCATCTTCCTCAGTGGTAACCCTGACTATTGCAACATCCTTTGAGATAGGAGGGTGAAAAGACTTAAGGAACCATTCTAAAATAAAGGTCGAGGGTATAGGAATCTTAATCAACCTCTTCCATCTCTACCACTCCTAGATATGATTGGAGATATGAGTGGTGGTGTCCTGGCATAAAGTCGACAGAATTTCTTGGCCAACATCGGAGCGGATGGGAAATTGGAAGTGGTTAAGGAAGACCAACACTAGCTGACTAAAGGTCCCATATTCCCCCCTAGGTATCTCAATATACCATTTTGTAACAACTTTGATGAGGGTGCATTGAAATAATCTTAATCGAATAGAATCGTCATTAAGGGAATTCGATGAGCACCAAAGGTGAAAGGTAGTGACGTGATCACCAGGATCCTCTCCATTATTACCTTTAAATTTTAGGATGTCCAAAGGAATATTGGTGGGGATAGGGGGCCATGTAGGATCATGACTCATGGGGTCGTTCATTAACTTAGACAAGTCTGGCAGATTAAGTGTAGCCAGAAAAGGGAGACGAGGTTACAGCATCTAGCCCCAAGCTCCCGAGGAAGATTGTGCTTGAGGAACTGCAACCCATCTAGGGTTCTGGTAACCACCATAGCCTTGTCTTGGATTATAAGGCCCTCCTTCGGGATGATTCATAAAAGGTTGGTTGGGCATCATTCCAACAGGAATTTTCTGTTGGGGGTTATAAAAATTGCCCCTAGTCGAATTGGATCCGGGTTGGGGGTTGCCCAAAGCATGAAATGGACCTCCTCTGGGTGGGAATCCAGAGGATAGAGGTGGATTCATCATGAAAAATGTATTGGTCAGAATCAACACCAAGGAGGTAGGGGTATAGAATAGAACTTGAGTAGAATCTCATCCACCAAGTTGGTTGTTCCACCCAGAAGCAAGAGGATTAGACCCGGGGTTAAAAGTAGGAATGCCCCCCATATTAGAAGTCATTTGAGGGATTTGAGAACCACCAAATGAAAATGGAGTATAAGGAGGTGTAGTGCCCCCAAGCCCAATGCTAGAATTAGGTCCAACAACTGGGATGGCATTCTAAAACTGTGAAGTAAAGTTCGACGTACCATAGGAAAAAGGACTACAAGCCATAGGGATGGACTGAACATTATATCCCGGTGAATGACCAAGAGACCCAAAAGGGTTCAAGGCAAGAGATTGAGCATTCACTATAGGCTGAGCCATAGTAATGATAGGTGCCTCTGACACTACAACCATTTTGGTTGCAAGAGTCGAAGGGGTGCCATTAACTATAGTGGGTGTGGGATTCGAAGGGCTCCCAATGTTCTGAAGATTATATTCAGTACTCATCCTTGTAGAATCCCAAGTCTGAACAATGGAGGTGTATGTTCCACGTCTAATAAATCTACGCCTTTTAGAAGGCAAAGAATCGAAATTTGGTGGTAACTCTAACAAACGACAGGACCGGTGGGGATGCTGGTCTGACTCCACGATGACTTAAGACTCTAAAGATAAAAAATATATCCTAAGTCCAACTAGTAATCAAAGAGCACACCAAAATTCAAATGACTAATATGTATACAAACAGGGTAAAGTGGTTGAGTTGCCTCCCTCCCTAAATAAGGTATGTCTCTCCCAAGAGGGGCCTGAGACTCCCTGCTAAATATCGGAGGTATCAGAATCAATTATAAGCACCCTCGTGGGATTAAGAACTAGTCGGTCAGATCCCCCCGGAGAGGTAATCCTCCATAAAGGTTGTGTGTTGTCCAACCCTTATCTGACCCAGGGTAACCCCTGCAAGTAACCTATGTGGCACCTAAGTCAAGAAACTAAGAACTAATGTATAACTGATGCACAGGTGAGTAGTAGTAAGTCAGGTTGACCGTATGGGTAGGGTAGCAAAGATCGAAACCTTGAAAGTACCACCTCTCACGAAGGTAAAGGCACTAGCAAGATCCCCAGATACGAATAGATCCCCAGAAATATCTCTGACACTAAGAAGGTATCAAGGGGATATCCTTTCAACCAACCTCGCACGACCTCGTGATTAAATCCTGTGTGAGTGGAGCCTCCTAATATTACCAATTATACAATGGATTTATCCACTTCTTTTCTCAGACACATATGTTGATTTAATTTCCTTGGAGAAGTTTACTCACAAAATCCTATTCCAAGGCACTAAATCCTAAGCTAGTTTGTGTACCCTAGAAAATAAAATTGTGACTAATCAATTTTAAATTATAATGTTAATTTTAGTGGCCATGATTACTCAAAAAGGTATGGTAGTGAAACTCATGATTTTATGAATCTGGAAGAAAAGTAAATATGAAATTAATGCAAAGTCCTAAATTTAAATTTCAATGAATGGAATGCTTCTAAAAACCAATACAAATTTCAATTTCAACTCTGAAATTCTGAAGTAAAAATGAAATCTTTCACTAAATTCACTAAGATAATGACAAGGACTCAAAAGAAAAAAAATTCCAAGCAATGCAAAATTCCTTTTTTTTTGTATTTTCAATATAATAGAAATGAAAATGCATGGAATAATAAGAAAATTGGTATATAAATTCTATTATGCATAGAAAGAGATAACTCAGGTAGAACACCAAGGAGCAGAATACCCAGTCGAATGTACAAGGACAATCAAAAATGAAAAGGTGATGAGAAAGACTCCGCCCAAAAATTCAACTCCAGACATGTTTCCTGTCATCCCAGAGACACTCAACAGGCACTACAGAGACCTAAGAAGACTTAGAAAACATCAAATCCCACCCAACAACCACCAAACCCAGCAAACAAGCAAGGAAAGTTGATGTATGTGATTGTTTAGGAAAACATAGCATATGTACGCAACTTGTAGAGAGACATCCCACATATATACGCAACTGTCAGACCAAAAAGCGCGTATATGTTTCAAAACACAAGGCTGGGCAAGGGAGAAGGATGGAAACTTAGACCCATAGTGAACAGAAACTGTCAAGCAGTGATACGAAAAGAAACAAAAAGGAATGAGAGTAATGCAAGGAGAAAAAGTACTCCAAACCCTTAGAAACAAGATCAATCCCCAATATGGTCACCCATTCCATTACGAGGGAAAGTTATCTATTGCTACGGTAAACCACAACAGACGGATATGACTGCAGAAATCAACTCTATCCCAAAAACATGCTATATAAACCAATATGCAAGTGAGATAAGAAATATTCCTACCTCGTCCATATGTTCCATGAAGTCCACCGTTGAGCACTTTGACCCAAAGCTTTATACCTGTAACTAGTTCTCAACAAACAAGCAAAGAAAGCATATGGTGATAATATAAAAGGTTAGCACATTAGATAGAATAATCCATTAATATACATAACAAATACTCCCATGGATAATAACTCATATATTTGCAAGATATCAATTGGATGGGAAAGGAGTATTTCTATTAATAAATGATCAGCAAAAGTGAAAATATTACAGACTTCCGTGTCGGCACAGTTTGGAACCAAGAAACTACTTTCCTTCCAGCTGGGCCTCCACCACTTCAATCCTCCACCAAAGGCAAGCTCATAGAAGAGAGAGAATAAGGTTCTCAATCAATAAGGGAAGAGCTTGGGGGTTGAACACTGTTTTTAGACTTAAAGGACAAAGGGATGCAAACTCAATATGAAGTAATAATTTCTCTAGAGTAACTTTGCTCTCAAAGTTGAATTCTTTCTCATATTTTCCATAGTTCAAAATTGGCCCATTTATAGCCTTCAAATGGAATTGAAGGGACGAGTCAAAATGTTTCCAGTATATGGAAGGCCAAGGATCAGAGATCTCCTGTCGTGACATGGAAACCCGACATTTAATTTTCATTTTTTCGCACAAATCTCGATGTACACGGGCTGTATTGGAGCAGCCTATGTATACACATGTTGTATAGTAGGCAAGGTGCGTACATGTCAAAAAAAATTTATTTTTAGCTCTGGATTTATAAAATAGGGATGATAAGTATTCATAGGGAAATGGAAAAAGGCCTTATGTGCAAGATTGCATAGGGTGAGGTAAAGCCTACTATAACAATTATTAAACAAGGATTCTAGATATAAAGACTTTTCATAATCTTGCCTAGTTAAATGAGGCTCTAGATCGTCATCACTAAGGTTGTTTAGATCCTCTTCTAACCCCTCATAATTTTTCATATCATCCCTTTGCATAAAATTTTCAATTTTAAACGGAGCTTGGATTTTTTTTTATCTTCGTTTTTTACTTGTCTCTGTTGTATCTTGGGGTTAGGGTTTCTCCTGAACTAATTTCTAGTGAACGAATCAAGTTTGTATTGGTCTAATTCCATTCTAGATATTTTTTTTTATAAATCTTTAATTATCTTAGCCATCTCATCCATTTTTTCTTCTGCAGACTTCCCAGATCTAGAGGATCCTTCTTGTTCTCTGAAACGTTTAGGTTCTTTGGTTCCTATCTCAACCTTAGCTTTTAATTTCTCCGATGTCATCATATTAGATTCGATTTCTATGGCATCATATTACATCCCTGCTAGAGTGGCAGATCTTCTTTCTCTTAAGAGGAGAGCAAAGTCAGGTTCAAAGTCCCCTGCGAAAGTTACCTTTGCGACAGGTTGAGAGGGTTTGACTTCAGCTGGGATTTTGTTGTATGATTTGTTGAACCTCTAAGTAAATTCAAGAACTGATTCAGAATTTTTTTCCCTTAAAGCCCAGAATTTAGTCAAATAATAGAGATGGTCCTTCTTCTCTCCCCACTGCCTTAGGAAATCACTTTCTAGCTCATCGTATGATCGTATTGAACTTGTTGGGAGTCCTCGGAAACATATTCTCACTTGTCCTTCGAAGGTTTTTACTAACAGCCTCGAGTAAACATATTCGTGTTCAATACCAAGGATATCAGTTGTCCAATACCAAGGATACCAAGAAAGGTTATGTGTTTAGTTGTAGTTAAATCTCCTTCTCCTGTGAATTTTGGTAGGTTTTTCATATAATTTTCGGGAAAATTATGAAGGGCGGAAGGGAGGACCAAGGGATCATATCTGGTAGCTACCTTGGAAAATATTTCAGAAGATGGAACTTTCCCTTGACCTTTTCCACCTGCTCCTCCGCCTTCGGCACCACCTCCTCCGCCTACGACACCACCTCCTCCAGCAGCAACCATTGGAAGTCTAGGAGATGAACTTTGGGAGTTAAAAAGGGGATTTTCAAAAACTTCGAGGGACTAAAGTGGTGACCTTTCAAATACCTCGGGATGTGGCGAATAAAGTTGCTAGGAGATGAGCATTCTAGAAGAGGAGGAAAAGGGAAGCGTGGACTGGTTTCCTCAGACTTATAGGATGTATATATAGGAGAACCAACAGGGGATGAGTCAGAGTATAATATATATTCTTCAGAGTTTCGGGGGGCCTTTACTTCGGGCAAGGGTGAAAATGTCAGGGGGTCAAAGACAGTAGGTAGTGAATGAGATCTTTTGTTCTCACTGGTAATAGTATTATTCAAGTTAATCTCAACCTTTATCTTGGGAATGATTACCTCTGGATTCTCAAGCTTAGCCTCGGGTTTACTAGATGATGTCTCTGCAGAATAATTTTTTTATAGTTTTCTTTAGGAGTTACTTCTTCAATTGGAATCTTAGCATTAACTTGTGTAACCTTGGGTTGATATATTTTACCTGTTGATGTAGCAATCGATTTGAGGTATCCCTTTGGTTTTAAAAACTTTCAGGGATCTGACACTGGTGTGGTCTACTTATCATCTAGATTTTTTCTGGTATTCTTTCAACCAAATGCCAGTTTTATCTATGGTGGATTCACCAAGTGAAAGACAAAATAAGCCTTACTTATGTATTCAATCTTTGTTCACCATCAAAGATAGAAATTTACCTTGTCATTTTCCCAGGGAAAAACAACTTTGTTTCTCCGTCCCTGGCAGCGGCGCCAAAAATATGTTGTTCCTGAGATTAAACTTAAGGCTTAAAGAGTAATGTTGAGCATTAGGAAATTTTAAAGAGAGTGTTTTAAAGAGTGATTTTTCTACCTTAGTTATATGAGAAAATTTCCTTAAATGAAATTAACAATATGGAAACACAGAGGTCGTATCTCGTGTCTGAGTCAAAACTATAGTATCGAATGGTGTGAGAGAAAAATACAAAACTGTTAAACAAATAAAGGCATCAATTGTTGAAGAGTCTCACCTTGTTGTAGTAGAAGAAAATAGATAGTGCACCCTTGAGCAAAGTATAAGGTTCAGTAATCCACACAACTTGTAGGTCTTGTTTTACTCACAGTAAAAACAGAGGAAAAAATGCTTACTTAACGAATTATTGATATGATAAGATTACAATAGTCATGATACTAAATTGCAATTAAACATTTATTAAGGAATTCATAAGGAAATGTTGAGATATGGAAAAACAGAAGAAACACATAAACCAAACTGAACAAAATTTGGAATCTTTGTCTGCACTTGTATTAATACTCAATAAGGAGAGTTTTCTCTATTACATCCGGCAAGAGGCAACCCTTGATATATCTTGAATCTATGTATTTATACAAAAATGTCACAACTCAAAATGGTTGGACTTCTTATAATTAAAAATAGAAAATATTTGAAATAAGAAAACAGTGCATAGAGAATGATGAGTTTCACTGGAAATCTCTTCTATCTCTTTGTCTGCGGGAAGAAACGCTTCATTTCCTCATTCCTTTAGGCCATACACATCTATTGTCTTATCTTCTTGATAATTCGGCACAATGTCCTGGTCATTGTATCTTTTTTTCCATCTGTCCCTTCAACTATATTCAGTAATGCAATGACACTTTCTTACTTGCTTCCCACTGTGTTTGATTTTACATGCTCAATGTATTGGTCACATCTAATTAAAAATTTCACCACCAACCTTGATGGCTCAATCGTTTCATTCACCTCAAATGTGTATAATTTCCTTTCTACTTGAGGTAGCCTTTCTTGGATTCTTCTCACTTCTTGAGCTAAGGCCTGAAACTCTGAACTTGGTTTTACTAGCCATTTAATTATTTTAAGAAGGTCAATCTAGCTTATTTCCTGAATGGCTGCCATATTTTTCTCTTTGCTCTTTCTGGAGTTTTGTTGGTTCATTTCAATATCGATTTTTCCCAAGGCCTCTGTGATACTGCTTCCCTCAAAATCAATGAGTCTCTTGGATAAATATGATAACACTTCTTGGCAAGAGTCCTTTACCTCTCTGGCTAATTTCTTTCTCTCTTCCAAATTCGTTTCCCACACCTTCAAGCCATATCACCTCTTATTTGTTCAAAAGAGGAAAGTCGAGGAACATCAGGGATATTATCTTTTTATGCCAAGATGATGGTGTCTTGAAACTTAGCTCGGGCTAAGCAATCTTCTCTTTCCTTGATATAGACATACTTCAGAGCAAAGTCTACTGCCTGATAGCACTTCTAGATGGAATCAACCTTCATAAAAAGATCCTTCCGGGCCATTTCTAGTTTCTCATTAATTTCCAATGCTTGAATTCAGAAGGCTGAGATATCTACTGATGTACTTTCAATCAGGTCTAATCTCGCTTGCAATTTCCTTATTACCCCATCACATTGAGTGACCAATCCTTTGTTGGCCTGTGAATTTTGATGGAGCTCCTCAAGGTTGGCCCGCGACTCTTGGATTTGATGTCGGTCATAAGCTCTGATTTGTTCAAATTCATGGCTCATACTATTCTTTGCAGACTATTCCATGGCCATCATTTGATCTTACAGCTGCCCCACAAATAAGTTTTTATGTCTTAGTTGTTCTGCCAAATTCTCTACAGACCATTGGTTTGCAGTGGCAAAGGCACCTAATGACCCTGCAACTTCCTTCACGGATTCTAAATCATCGCGATAATTTCCATCATAAAAAATCCTCTTCCTTTTGGTTACTACCCCATCCTTCTTTTGTGTTTCTCGTTTGATGATGGCCCTTCATTTCTTGCTGAAGAAAAAGTCTGAAGGAGGCATTTTTTCAAGAAAGATTGGGGTAAGATCACCCACATAACTGACTTTGGAACTAGGATTCTAGAAACTAGATTGCAGAGGGGTCAATGAGGTAATATGAGTACCGATCTCTGTAGACGGTTGTTTCCCTACTATGTTGGAAGAGGTTGTAGCCGGTGTCGAAATAGATGCATCCTTCCCTTGCTTCAAGAAGTCTTTGAGCTGAGTCGTTGCCTGAGGGCCTAGTGGAATTGATAATGAAGCTTCTAATTCTTGAGTCAAAACCTCAGATATCTTTGGGGTTTCCTCAATATCATGTTTACCCAAGTTCCCTAGTTCGAAACCTGGAGGTGTAGATTTATGTGCAGGAGGAGCGACTATCGATTCTCCTTGTAGTATTTTCGAAAAATTGTTCCTCTTGTGTCTTTGGAAACTGAGGAAACTGGCATGTTGATCTAGGGAAAAGGTTTGGAATATGTTCAGTACCTCATCGTAAGACCTCACTCCCCTAAATATTTCATCATGTGGGGAGTTTTCATGCACATATATTTTCATGTTGTATTGGGCCAGGTGGTTCTCCATGATTTTGTGTGGGTCGTTCCTTTTAAATTCGATGTCAACCAATTTGACATCCTCTAAAGCTGCAACCTCAACTTTGGAATGACCGAAGTATAACAGTGAAAACATACCAACCTAGATAAGGAAGGTAGGCCATACCTTTTTCTGGGTTGCCTTCAGCTCCTTGTTGATGCCCCCCATTACTGTCTAATAAGTTACCTCTCGGCATACCAGTTGGTCTGGTAAAAATATCGAGATAGCATGGGGAGGGACTGAGCATCTGAAAACCCTAATATAAGAGAAGTTTTCTTCAATGAACCAATCTGCTAGTTTTCCCATATTTCCCATGATTATGTCTAAAATTCGAGGGTGTGGGCAACCATATAGGGCTATATGGACAGGGACCGCTACAATGTGACAGATTTCGTAAAATAAATATTTTTCTTTTTCCTCCCACAACTTGGAATGATAAAAGTGAATAGGCTCTGCACTCATAATCTAGTTCCAATTCATCAATGTGAAAGGAGTGAGGAAACAAATGTCATCCATGACATACGCAGACATATAGAAAGGGGTAGGCTGCCCCTTTAATTTTTCCATTTTGTATTCAGTAATTTCCTTGGTCAAGTTGTCTGATAAAATTTTGGCCGAATTAAAAGTGTAGCCCTCGGCCACCTCATGCATAATCGCTACCCACTCCATTGGGAAATGAGTAGGACTCTTCTTCGCGAACATTCTATAGAGCATCATAGCTGCATAAACCATGTGAGTGTCCAACGATGTTGTGGCATACATGCCATGAGCGTCGGCCATGAAATTCTCTAGGTTCCCCCACCAGGACTTGATTATATCATAATAACTCTTGTCATATTGTATGCATTCATGTTGCTAGAACTCTAACATAAATGTAGTATTGTAATTATATTTAGTCTTGGGAGATAGCTTATACATTACTTGGAGGTGTTCTAGTCGGAAAGAACCAATAGCAACCTTTTGATGGTTGAAAATGCTTCTGGTTTGGATGTCGATGTTTTCCAGGGCCCAGCTTATCTTGTCATTATACGACATAAGTCTCGGTCACGTAGTTATCTTGTGTAGCTATGATTGGGCTATATATTTGTGTTTAGCTTCATGAGTATCATCTACTTCATCATTAGAATCTTCTGAGTGGTTTATAATCTCATGTTCCATAACCTCGAACACCTGTGTCCAAGATTTAACAGAGTCTATAGCTCGCAGCGTAGTGTCTGACAGAACATCCACATTCGGATTTGAACCCTCACCAGCTGCATCAATCTTCTTCATCATCTTCTGTGGTGCCATGATATCGAGAGAACAGAACGAGGTTACCTGTTGCAGAGGAATTGCATGAGCTCCTTAATCAAATAAAAATTGCTTCTTTGCGGAAGGTGAAAATGAAATTCAAAATCGAAGTATTTTTATTCACATCAGATGCATTAATTCTAGTATAGCTTTATTGACAGAAAATTTATTAACTTTAATGGAAAATTCTACCGGGTGATCCGAAATCCACGTTAAAAATCATTACCGTTGATTAGTCATAAATGCCATTAATATTCGATGGTTCGTGTTCAGAAAATTTAGATGAAACGGAGTGAGAATTATCTAAATCCCGAATCTGCGAAGGTTAATCCCTGGATAATCATTTTTAACACATTAATTAATCATGTTTAAAAATATTTTTAATTTTGAGTGTCTCGGCAGTTCAAACTTCAAGAAATTTAAATTAATCTTGAGGGGAAATCCCTGAAACCCGAAAACGTGAAGTGATTAATTATTCGATAATCAGTTTTAAGATTTAATTAATCATATTTAACTTTAAGTGTTTCGGAGATTCGGACTTTGGAGACTTTGGGATACGATGAAGGGTAAACGTCTGAACCCCGAAGTGCAGAGTCATTAACTATATCTTGACCATGATCAATTTAATTAATTAAAGTTTAATACTTCAACATTTTAGTACTTCGTTGATTTGCGAATTAGTTCTTTGTTATATTTCTGAAGGGTTATTTCCCTTAGTGACGTGTCGTAGATGACATCATTCTAGATGACGTGTCGAGAAAATGGAGGTTCCACATGTTACTTGTAATCGTATGAATCATCAAACGAAAATTTCATAAATGGGTGCCACGTGTCAACTCAGGGAAGACTCAAAAGATACACATGTATTATGACTTGTGTCCTCTAAATTTTGAGGAAAAGTTATGAACGGACACTTTCGGGTTTCGGGGCTTTTATCTTTAAGACTTTTCGAAATGCCTGGAGCACGAAGCTTCGGAGTGACCTTTAGTGATTTATTTCTTTAACAATTAGGTGACTCCAAAACTCTAGGGAAAATAGGATCATTCGATCAAACAGGGAAACTTCATCAATGACGGATATCAAGCGCGCCTTATTATTAATTAACCAGAGATGAATTTGATTTAAAATTCAAAAGTTATTTTCTGAGTTATCGTTTTTGGGGAAAGATTATATTTTTCATGAAGTGGATAACGTAAAGCTCAAAAGTTCAGCATTATATGTGTTCCAACACCCTCGCTATTGACAGTGGGAATACATCAATGTCCTATAATCGATAGATTCTACATGTGTTTGATGTCATCTCATTTATTTTCACTCTCTAGAATGTACAAGGTACCTTGATTCCCATTATCATTATCAGTGGGTTGTCTCGTGTTTGTTAATGGTATACATCAATGATCATTAATCAAATGGTATCTCACTATGTTCGACTTCAACACATCTATTCACATGGTGTAGACTTGTACCATCAGTGGTTTGATTTGAAGACCTCGGGCTGTAGTAGCATCACTTCCTTTATGTTGTTTCTCAAGTTGCATTGGACAATACCACTCCCTCTCTATGACATTGGTACTTGTGGGGGATTTTTTTTTTCAGCTCTTGTTTCCAGTTATCCTCCTATGATTCTGAGACATAGATCCATTGTGTATCTCTTTTGTGTCTATGATCTCTTTTGACATGGATCCACTGTGTACTCATTTTCATGGACATGATCATTTCTTCTATGTATACATATTTCATGGATCTGGAGTGTAATTGATTTGGCGTTCATTCTTTTTTCACTCCTGAGCATGGGTATTCCCACCTCAGGAAGAGAGTACTCTTACTTGTTTTATATTGTAGGTTACGTTCTTGGACCAGTGTTCAACGACCTCTACCTAGGCCCATTGCATTCTCACCTCCTAAAATTTATAATGTATTTCAGCCATCAGTTTCTCTTCCAAGATCACACATTAGGTGGCATCTATTATAGCATCAATTTCCACCTTATATGCATTGATGCTTTGTTGGCCATACCCTTTCCCTACTTTCATATTCAGTTCCCCTTTTCCTCCTTTGAAATCATTAAAAAAAAACATTTTTTGACATGTGCGTGCCTTATCAGCTATATAGAGTGCGTACATATGCATGTTTCTCCATTGCAAGGCATGTACACATATTTTTGGGTAAGGTTTACAGGCTCTTGACCCTCTATTTCTTGTTTACAATTGTCTACAACTACTCCAACCACTTGGAGAAAGTATAAAAAGAGACAAGAGGTATAGGAGAGATCCTCATATCTTGAAGCATCATAATACCGGTCAATTCCTACCAGATTCTACAAGCCCTTATCCTGAGTCTGTGAACATTACCTTCAGACTTGGAAACCCTTATTTCCAGTAGTATTCGCTCTTTTCATCTTATCAGAAAGAATCCATATTTATTTCTTAGACTCGCTTGAGTGAAGAACCAGGACGTGCAGTTAATCTTCACTAGTTCGGTCGAGGAATCTGGATGTCGGTTATGGAGCAATGTTGTATTTGACACAGGTCGTAGAATTCATCATTTTTGTTGATCTAATAAAGAGATATATTTCCCATATATTTCTATGTTTTATTGAATGATTGTCTCATTTGAATATTCAATGATCTAGAATGCTAATTGATTGTATTTCAATTGTTATATTTTTAAAGTTAATTATTCCCATAACTACCTTTCTTGTAGTTATATTTATTTGTATGTGAAAATAATTGGAGAAAGGATTGGAGCATTGGAGCGAAGTTTCAAGCATGGTATTGACATCAAACATAGGATACAGGTTTGTTTCCTCTCTCCTAAGAAAGAATTAACTAGTTAGTTACTTTATGTTTAACTGCCTTTTCTAGATTGGGATTAGTATTTAATTTCATCACTCTATTGTGGCTCTGACCCAAATCCATAGGAGAAATATATACATTATAGTTGAAAATTTATGTTTGGCCTTCTCCCTCTCTTGCTCCAAAATAATTAATGTATCAATCATTTTTTGAAGGACAAAAGAAGGTTGACCCCTCGAATCCTAAGACAACTATAAGGATGAAAAGAAAATATTTGTTGGAAAAATTGTTTATTACTCATACATCAAATAGTAAGGAGAGGTACACAATGCCTCCTTTGAAGTAACTCTATCTGCCCAAAGAGTATTGGGAAAAGTGTTGTGCCAATCTTGATGGTTTTCCATTACTATTTTTTTTTAATTTGAATTAGATTTTTAATATTTGACTCATTTACTCCATTACCTTGAGGATAGTAATTAGCTAAATAGCTCAAAATGATCACCTTATCCAATGCAAATCTAGACAATAAAGTTGAAGAAAAATATATCAAACACAATAATGGAAGGAACACCAAACCTGGTGATGAAGTGTTGTTCTACAAATTGAATGACTACTTTCTCATTTAACTATGTTAAAGTGAAAACTTCATACTATTAATCCCTAGACAAATCCATGTGTAAAGCCCTAGATAGTGAGTTATATTTCTATTGTTATATTAGTGTTGTCGGATGGACCCTTTAATTGTAATTGTACCTTTTCACACACACACTAAGGAGACCTGGTTTTAGAATCATCTCATCCCATTCTTGTAAATTTGTTCTATTGTAAAAGGAGGTTGCTCTAAGAGGCTTTTCTTTCATTCTTATATCTATTTCTCAAGGCGTGTGTCTTTTTATATTTATATTTTCAAGCTATTTTGGTATTTTTTTCCTAACATTTGGTATCAGAGACTACGATCCTAGGGTTTTTCTCCTTCAATCAAGACATCTTGGAATTTTTTTTATAACGTTTTTTTTTCGGAAAGTTTCATACATCAAAAGTTTTAGCAGATTGAGGAGAAACATTAGGGTATAGGAGGTCAAAATTTCAAGTTCTTGTTGGTTATAATTTCAGATATATAACTTATGGAAGATAGAGTTTGTGACTAAATCTGAAATCAGTTTTAAATGAGTCATCTTGGAATTTTCTCTATAACTCTTTATCTAGGAAGTTTCAGACAGTGAAATTTTTTGGCATGGGGAGAACTATTAGAATAAAAGTGGTAAAAATTTTAGGTACTATTTCACTATACTTTCATATATATAGTCTATGGAAAACAAGGCTTGTGACTAATCCTGAAACCAATTTTAAAAGAGTCATTTTGGCATTTTCACTATAACGTTTTTCAATGAAGTTTGAGACTTTGAAATTTTTAGAATGCTAAGGATACATAGCTAATTACATGTGGAATTTTTTTAAGATTTTGACTCATTATTATTTATGAGATATATCTTGTGGAAGTTAGGGTTTTTGGCTAGTTCTGAACTTAGTCTTGAACAAGTTGTTTTGGTATTTTTTCTATAACTTTTTTCAGTGAAGTTTTAGACTATGAAATTTTTAGGAGTTTAAGAAGTCATATAATAGTATTACAAGCCAATTTTTCAAACTTAGAAGGGCTCAAATTTCATATATATATCAGGAGAAAGTTCAATTATCCATCCATTCTCCAAATTAGGGTTTAAAAGATATGTAACTTACAATTGGCATAACTTTTGATTGGAAGATATATTTTTTATGATTCAAAATTTGTGATAGATAGGAAAAAGAAGAGTATTATTATTTTTTCACATGGCTCCAAAGGGAGCTCCAAAATTTTCTTCACCAACTAAACCTCCAAAGAGATCAACCATGACTGAAGAAGAAAAATAAGATATTTTTTACCAAATGGAATAGTTGGAAAAGAAGATGAATGAAAATAGGGAACAAATGGTAAAGAATATGGAAAAGAAGATGGATGAAAATAGGGAACAAATGGAAATGAACATGGATGAAAATATGGAATATTTGGAAAATTCTATGTCTGTCATCTTCTTACATATCCTAGATGAGAGACTCCCTAAAGGAGATATCAAGACATAAGGAAATCATGAAAATGTGGAGGAAATAAAGATTGAATCAAAGAATCATGATTATTATCATCTCTAGATCCACATCATTGGGGGTTCAATATGACACCAAGGAAATACTTAATTCCCAAGATTGAAATGAAGAAGTTTGATGACAAATATCCTATAACATGGATATTCCAGTTGGATCAATTCTTTGATCTACACTAAGTGCCAACCTTAAAAAAGGTAACTATTTCATCCTTGTATTTAGAAAATGATCAATTGGTATGGTATCAATGGATTTATGAAAGAAAAAAGGATTATATTGTCTCTTGGTCCATTTTTATGGATGAATTGATAGCACATTATGGGGATATTAAGAACAATACATTGACAATTGACAAATCTTTGACAAAGAGGTCCAATTACATAACAAATTTAGCAATTCCAAAAACTAAGTCTCAGGGTAAAGAACATCTCAAAGGATAATTTTTTGGATCTATTTATGGGAACTTTAAAGGAGAGCATCCAACATGAGGTGCATCTCTTGGAACCTAAATCCCTGGAGCATGCTTTTATTCTATCAAGGAAAGTTGAAAGTAAAAATATGGCTACTAGAAGAGTAGTCACTAAAAACTATAGAGAGCACCATGTTTCCTATCCTAACCTCACTCAACCAATAAGATTGATATCTTAGCAAATTGGTGAAAGAAGAGAAAAGGGACCATGTTTCAATTCTAACAATAAGTACAGTAAGGGGCATAAATGCAGTGAGAATAAAGTATTCTACATAGAATGTGAAGAGGAAGAAGATCAAGAATTGGAACCATCACAAGATCTAGAGCTAGAAGAGACTACTACAACAATATCTTGTCTTGCATTGGTCGACAAAAATATTCCACAAACCCTCAAGATAGAAGAATATATAAAAAATAAAAAGGTAACATTGTTGATTGATTATGGTAGTACACATAACTTCATCAATTACTAATTAGCAAAACTTCTCAATTGCTTTGTATTTCCAGCGCCATAGTTTCAAGTAATGATTGCAGATGGAGGTACCATAAATTGTTCAGCAAAGTGCCATAGTATTAAGCTCAATATGGGGGAGTATTTCTCAGACAGTCCCATGATTGCAATCCAAATGGGTGATGATGATTTTTTATTGGTTATAATCATTAGGAACAATAGCCCCATTATATATATATATATATATCCTCGGATCTAGTGGATCTCCAAAAAGTTATCAATAATCATTCCAAGGTATTTTTAGAGATTCCTAAGGTTCTTCCACCTACTCGAGATCATGACCATGCTATTCAGTTGCAACCAAATTTTTTACCACCTAACCTTAGGCCTTATAGGTATCCATATACACAAAAGACTAAGATTGAGTGTATGATTCAAGAAATGTTAGAGGTTGAAATCATTCAACCTAACCAATGTACTTTCTCTTCACTAATGTTTATGGTTACAAAAAAGGATGGTTCATGGTGTATGTGACTAGATTATAGACAAGTCAACAAAATGACCATCAAAGATAAGTTCCCTATTCTTGTGATTGATGAATTGCAAGGAGAAATTGTCTTTACTAAGTTGGATATCCATTCAAGATATCATCAAATCATAATGAGGCAAGAATAAATTCCCAAAACATCCTTTTGAACACGCGAAGGTCATTATGAAATTTTGGTTATGCCATTTGGACTTACTAATGCACCTTCAACATTTCAAAGCTTGATGGATTGTGTTTTTAAACCCTTCCTTAGAAAATTTGAGTTAGTACTTTTTGGTGACATACTAATATATAGGATATCTTGGGAAGAGCATGTACAACATATTGATAAGGTCTTAAAGCTATTGGAAGAGAAAAAACTATATGCAAAGCCTTCCAAGTGTGCCTTTGGGGTTAAAGAAGTGGAGTATTTGGGTCATATTGTATCTCATGAAGTTGTCAAAGTGGACCCTAACAAAATCAAAGCTATGATGGAATGAACAATCCCAAAGTCCTTGAAGAAACTTAGAGGATTCTTAGGATTGATGGGATATTACTACAAGTTTGACAACAATTATGGTCAAATAGTAGCACCTCTGACAACATTATTAAATGAGGAAGCATTTTCCTGGACTAAAGAAGCAACCAAAGCTTTTGAAAAACTTGAGGTTGTGTATGACTCTTATCTTGGCCACACATGACTTCACAAAAACCTTTAATGTGGAGTGTGATGCCTCAGGCCATGGCATTGATGCAATTTTAATGCAAGAAGGATGGTCTATTTCTTTTGAAAGCAACCAACTTAAAGGAAAGAACTTACTCAAACCCATTTATGAAAAATAAATGTTGGCCATATTACTAGTTAAGAAATAGTTCCCTTACCTAATAGTAATATACTTCAAGGTAAAAATAAATCATGATAGTTTGAAGTAATTTTTGGAGTAACAATTATCTTAACAAGAGAAACAAAAATGGGTTACAAAGATGCTAGGTTATGAATTTGAAATTATCTACAAAAATAGAAAACATATTATGGTGGTGGATGCGCTTTCAAGGAAAGAAGAATAAACAAAGGGTTTGTTATATGTGATTTCTATTATGCAACCTAATTGGGTGGAAGAAGTAAGAATATAATGGAAGCAATATTAGAAGGTATGTAAGATGACTTAACAACTACAAGAGGACCCAAATGCATTAGGAAATTTTTTTTGGAAGAATGATTTGTTGTGGTATCAAGATCGTCTATTATGTAAGAATTAATAGCTCAAACAGAATGTCCTTCCAGAATTGCACACTTCTCCTATAGGAGAACATTCAAGGTTCTTGAAAACATACCACAGGATCAAGAAGGATTTATTCTGGGAAGGTCTTAAAACTAATTTTTGAAATTTTGTAGTTGAATGTGTGGTATGCCAATAGAATAAGGGAGAGACAATCAAGACCTTAGGTATCCTATAACCATTAGTTATACCAAGTCAAAGCTGGAAATAAATTTCAATGGATTTTATTACAGGTTTACCCAAATATGAAGGAAATAATGTCATCATGGTTGTAGTGGATTGAGTGATAAAGAATGCTCAATTTTTCTCTTTCTTATCCTTTTAAATCACGTATGGTAGTGACAACATTCATGGAAATAATTCAAAATATACATGGAATCTACAAGATTATTGTAAGTGATAGAGATCTGATTTTCACCAGAAATTTTTGAACTAAATTATTTTCTTATTTGTGTACTCAATTGGCTCACAGTTCATTTTACCATCCTCGATCTAATGGACAAACTGAGATTGTGAATAAGTGCCTACAAGGTTATGTTTGTTTCTTTGCATATGATAAACAAACACAATGGTTCAAGGAGTTTCCCTTGGCAGAATGGTTGTATAACACATCCTTCCATACTTCATCAAAAATGTCCCCATTTATGGCACTTTATGGATATCATCCTCCATCTATCACATCACCTTTGAAGGAGACTGCAAAGGTTCAAGTAGTGTAGGGCCACATATGGTACCAACAAGGGGTTCTCAAACTATTGAAGGACAACATGGTTATAGCACAAAATAGGATGAAACAAAACACAGATCAACATCACAGTGAAAGGTAATTTGAAGTGGGGGATTGGATTGTTGAACACTCTGGAGGAAGAAATGTGCAAGGAGTGCACCTGGACAAAACTTAGATAAGTGTTGCGAGAAGCCATCTGAAGGCTCAAGAAATCATAAGGAGTGCGCCAAAGGTAAAGTAATTTTTCCTTACAAGATCAGGAGGAAAATCACTACCAAGACCCATCATTCGGGTTCGTAGGAAGAATATCAAATGTCGCAGCCTTTGATAAAATTTTGGGAGGAAGCCAAAGCCTAAGTCGAGGAGACAAAAAAACTGATAGATCAGCTACAGGAGGAGAGATCTGGACCATCAGATTAGATTCTAGACATTGATAGGAGAACGGGGCAATGAAATTCCAAAGTTCTGAAGACTAGCGGGGCAGTCCACGTCAGGAAAGACAGCTGGCCAGAGATCTGGAAATCCATAGAAATCACTCTCCAAGGGTTTTTCATTTGAGTGGAGCGCAAGATCGACAAAATTCCAAAGTTCAAAGTGGATCCTGAACGTTAATTGTCAGGAGACATTTGGTGAAAGATCAGAGAATCCAGAAGATAGAGGTCTGGAGGAGTTGTGTGTGGAGTAGGAGAAATATTCGCAAAGTCCCGAAGAGCGAAGTAGGTATGGACCATTGGATCCAGAAAAACACGTGGTTGGGATCCACATATTTCGGAGGAAAGGGTACTCTAGAATAAAGAGGAGAGCAGTGTGGAGGAACTCCCAAAGGCTCGAGTCCGAAGCAAACCACAGTCATTAATCGTAGGGGAGACATAGACCGTAGATCGAGTCCCGGATAAATTTTTCAATTCAAAGATCGAGAAAAAGAGAACGAGGTACTCGCCAAAGCTCCAAAGGTCGGAGTTGCAAAGAGGATTGGCCTGAGTTCATAGATCAAGTTCATGTGAAAAATAACAGGGGCTTAGCAGGAGCCCGTGGGTCTCACATGACATGCACCTAGGAGAAAAAGGGGTCTGTGTAAATTTATTTGGGGCCAGTAGGGTCCCGAAGAGTTAATTCGTCTCAGAGTATTGAACGATCCTATACAAAGAGGTCACACATCCCTAGGAGGAAGAGGGGAGCTTGTTCCAAAGTGGTATCAGAGAGACAAAATTTCTTGCAAACAACAGGCAAAGGGACAAAATATAGTCTAACTACATCAAGCAATGTCAAAGCTTGATTTCGCCTAAAGACAACAGGTGAAGGGAGACAGAGTGTGATTCTCTATAGAGTTTGTTGCAAGGTGTGCATCATATGGCATATAGTGATGCAGAAGCATCGCTCCATGTCAGTAGCATGTCAGCTAGCCAGAACATCCAGCATGCATTTAATGGAGAAAGGGAGAGGTGCATCCCTCTCAATTTTGAAATTCAAAATTTCAATAAATGTTGTGAGGATTTTAATGCCAGACCACGCCTTTGTATAGGTAGTGGTTGAGGTTTCCTTTAATGGTTACCTATAGCTAAGTCCAGATCAGTCAGCTCTGCAACATCCATTTGTGTAATGTAGCCATAGGAGCCACTTTTTGATAGCGATAGCTCAAATATGGTGGTTGAGGATAAGCTCATGGGAGCCCTCATTTGGTAAAAAAGAAATGAGAGTAGAGAGTTAGGAGGAGAGACCAGGGCATAGAGGTATCAAGAGAGAGCTGAGACTTGTTACAGTCCAGCCTTTGTAAACATTAGTATAGACATGCAGATTAATAGAAAAGCAGTTTTTCCTACTCACTGTGTGTTTGACATTTACATGTTTTTATGCATTTCATGTTTTAAATGCATAACTGGTGAAGCATTGCATAAGTTTCAATTTATTCCTGTTTTGGAGTTTTTGAGTGCAAGGAGTGCACATAGTCCACAAGGTGTGTGTTGACAGAGGTGATACAACCTCAAGAAAGATCAAGAGGGATAGCGTTGAACCTTCATCAACAAAGGTGCAAGGAGTACACAGAAGGGAACTCTCTTTCGAGTTCGGTGAGAAGACAGAATCACTGAGGATTCTGGAGAACTCTACCAGAAGGGAATTGAGTTGGTACAAGTGTGCACAAAAGGAACTCTTTCGAGTTCTGAGAAAAGAGAAGTGTCGAAGAGAAGACACTCACAGGGTTGTTGAATACTCTGCAGGCTCTGCAAGGTGTGCATCGAGAAGGAGAACGCCAGGTGGGTGTAAGGAGTTTTCTTTTCAAGAAAACTTCTCGAATCTGAGTTATTCGAGATCCTCAAACGCAAGGTGTGTGCAGGAGTAAATATCTGGGAGGAAGAAGCTCAGAAGGGACAGTGTTTGTATAACGTAGATGAGACCCAAAGGAACCGGGCTCATAAGAGGAAGAGTCGAAGGTTGAGACCTTCAAGACTTAGAAAATCTTCTAAGTCAAAAAGCCAAGAAATCTCAGGAGGAGAGCACGCAAGGAAGATAGATCTGAACCGTTAGATCTAGTTCCAATACCTGACAACCGTTGGATCAGACGAAGGTGCACAAAGTTTAACCTATAGGAGGTTGCGTAGGAGAGCATCTAGAATGGAAGGTGGAGACACTTCGTGGAGAAGTGTCGAAATCCTGAGAGCCCTAGAATCACACCAAGTTGTGATGGATTTAAGCGCTTAGAAGCACCTCAGGGGAGGAACCATATGGACAGTGGAGACACTTCATGGAAGAAGTGTTGAAGTTGCGAGAATCATTGGAACTTGTAGAGCAGCAAGGAGATTAAGGCCGAGTGTCTTCCAACACTCTAAGGCGTTGAATTTTTCTATTTCAGAGTTTGGGGTTTGGAGCGGCAAGGGATTTTGGGGTCACTGTATCGTGAACTCCTGGTTCATGAAATCCTGAAATCTCGTGCTCGAATTTTTCTATTTTGGAGTTCAAGGTTTGGAGTAGAAAGGGATTTTGGAGTCACTGCATCACGAACTCCCGGTTCGCGAAATCGCTCCAGTCGTCGGATCTGGAGCGCGGTGGCTTGAGAGCCGCTGGATCAAGGATACATGCATAGGGTTGAGTCCCTGGGAGGTGCATAAGAAGAAGGATCTGGGTCGTCAAATCTAGCACCAAGGACCGATAGCCATCGGATCCGGAAGGAGGTGTGAGGGGTTTAATCCTCATAACAGTAGAGGGAAGAGGACTCATCAAGTCCCGAAAGCATTGACACCATCCATTTTGGAGGACAGGTGTCAAAGATCCAAGCCCTTTTTGGTGTTTCGGACACCGGGAGTTCGAGGAGAAGGAGTCGTGAGACAAGAAGTCCCAACTCATGAAATTGCGAAAGCATCAGGACCGTTCATCAAGGGGACACGTGGTGAGTGGTCAAGGTTCGGGGAAAACCTCGAAAGGTTCTCTCAAGGGGTAGTATTTTGGAATTTTGGGACCCGGGAGTTTGAAGGACCAAAAATCATTGCAACCGGAATCACAAAATGCCGGTAGAACTTTGTCATTAAGCCCTTCTCAGCGTTTTGGATACTGGGAGTTGGAAGGACAAGGAGCCTAGGAGTGCTCGCATGCAGGTGTCCCGAAACCCTGAAACGCGAAAGGTGTGTTGGTTCAGAACATAGAAGAGCACCGAAAGTTAAGCGTGTGCATAGGTTTTCCCAAGGCTTGTGCCAGAGGACAAAGGGACCTATGGATTTGTTCAAAGGGTTCCAACAAGAGCCTGAAGAGATATTTTGGCTCAGAAGAAGAATGATCCAGAGACCGGGAGGTCAGTGGACCCTGCTGAGGTAGGGGGGTCTGCATCAGATAGCCAGGTGGGATGAAGGTGAAGCAAAAGAGATGGCTACTTAAGGTCATGATCATGGTTGAAGATAAGACTGCCCACAGAAGAGAAAAGCAGAAATTGACAAGGAGCTCAATGAAATTTGAGTATACATGGAAAAACTAGCATTGAAGATGCAACATGAGGTAAAGGTATGCCGGAAGTATGAATGGCCTCTGAAAAGGAAATCTAGGTGGCATGTTCATAATTTGTTGGCTAGAAGGCAACAACATGTGTTAAAAAGGTGGTTGAGGCCTGTTGAAAACCTCAATGATGAGGGAAAGAGATCTGGAAGAGATCTTGTAGATTGCCATGTGGACAATGAGAAGAGATCAGTCAATCTCATAAATTGATAGGAGGGAAGAGAAGAAACCCCAATTTTCCAGGTGGGCAAGGGAGAAGAGATGAGATCATTTGAGATTTCATGTTAGCAAGGGGTGTTGACAGATGGAAAGGAGGTATAAGAAAGGCCTCAGCCATATGAAGATTCACGTGGAGTTACAAACCATGTGAATGAAGATGATGAGAAGTTAAATACTTTTGTCATAGAGGAGAAGGATCAGAGGAGTATTCAGATCATTGGGGGAATTTAGATATTCCTTCCAATTACACTAGCATAGGCCAATGCACAAGTTGTAGGCGTAGCTGAAGTAGAAGGACAACAAGTTGAGACTATCATGGAGGAGAAGGAGTAGATATTGAATTCTTCCTTAGCAGAAGAGGAGCACACAGTTGATTTGATCACTCAGTGGGAGATGGATTTGAAGATGCTGGAGGACTGGTTGGACAATCTAGAACTAGAATATGGATACCATGAGATATCTAAGCCAGAGGAAACGTGCCAACGTGAGGAGCAGCTGGAGAAAGCTGGAGTGGAACCAGCACAATCGGAACTGGCAAAAGATAGTCTGTCAGAGGAGATAGCTGAGCTACAACTCAGTAAGGAGCCTACAGAATTGGAGTCTACAGCAGAGTGGCAAGTCAAGGCCATAGAGGAAGAAAATAGCATGAGGGATTAGGATGATCTACCCTCTGATGTGTACGAGGAAGAGGAGTTGTAGG
>JASDQU010100443.1:71229-85089 GCA_032191745.1 Picea mariana | reverse complement strand
TACCCTCTTCTGATATCTGAAAAAGTGCATCAAATGGAGTTTGTAAAAGAAAATGCAAGAAAATCTCAAACAAATCCATTTGAGTTAAGCCATGGGTTGCCCAATTATAGTAATGTTGAACTTATTGTGAACTTTAATCCCATATATTGGGATGTTTATGGTTATAACCGCATAACAACTATACAAAAGTTCCATCCATAACATCGAACCTCTGGGTCTATTTACAAAGGAAAGTTTGTACTTCTCTTCAACTTGGTATCCATCAAAATCCATAGGTCAGTCCAAAAAAAAATTAGAATTTTGTTATCTCGATAAAAAAAAAGATAGAAGTTGGTAACCCAAATTGTATCCTCATATTAATGAATAAATTTCTTGTTACTTGTCGTTATATTGAAAATTTTGGAAAATAAATAAAATTGTACATTGTACTAATTCTGTCTACAATAACTGCACATGTCATTTCCTCAACTTTTTTTAGCAAAATTCCTAGGAAGTCCATGGGAAATATTTTCCCAAAACCTTGATGACACAAGAAGCAGAGTAGGTAATACCAACTTCCTATTTGTTATCTTTAAAATTCTACACAATGAGTGACTACATATAAATTTATCCACATTGGATTGCATTCCCAACTAATACACATGGCAAATTTACCAATGTTCTCCTCACTCTATAGTTTCCTAGAATTGTGGGGTTATAATCTTCCCACATAAGCACTATTATTAACTCCTTTTTTAGTACACAATCATTGTTGAATCTATACAACAACCCTTCTTCAAGATGACAGGATTTAAAAGAAGTCAACCATACATACCTCTTCAAGTTTTGCAAGGCTTCTACTATGGGCTTGAATTTTGGGTCAAATGCATACAACTCTTATTATTCTTCATTTACAAACATACACAAATTCATTAACATTGTTAAATATGAAACGATATGTCTTGACAAAATATAAAATTCAACTTTGTGTACCTTGTAGCGAATTACTAGATTAAATCATCGTAGAAAGGCCATCCATTGGAATTGCTATTTTTTCTACAAAGTTTATTGGGTTTGTAGGAACTACAAGTGTTCCTAATCAAAATGTATAATTGTGTTTTTATTCCTAGAAAATGATGTCTCTAATTATTCATTTCCTAAATAATAGGACATAGCTTTTTCATATGTAGTTCATTACTGTACCAACAAGATTTCAGAAAATCACGTTGCATCCATCCCTTGTTCTGTTAATGTTGCATCCATGACATATCCAAAAGAATTGTCTTCATTTCAAACACTAAAAACAATAATTTTGGAAAACTGAAAACCAATGCAAAATCTCCATCGAGGCTTCAAATGCTTGCTCTTGAGTTACAATCTACTGAAATATTTTTACCAAATCTTTTACATAACCATCCAACACCATAAATCCTTTCAATTCAATCAAATTCTTTGGGTGTAGACATTTCATAATTGCCTTAATATTTGTTGTGCATATACAAAGTTCACCTTTAACAATCACAAAACCCAAATGCAATGGGGTCTAACTTGCAAAGTCAAATTTCTTCATGTTAGCTTGCAATTTATGTCCTCAAAGGGCTGGAAGAATTATTTCAAGTGCTATTATAGAATTTCCAAATAGACCATGGCAAAGTATCAAGGAATAGTATTAAGACATCATTTATTGTACGTATATATGTTTTCAAAGCATAACACGATTGGCATAAGCATCCACTCATATAGCCTTGCTTTGTTTAAAAATCAACCTTCACATTATCTTTCTCACATATGGACTTCAATTCCACCATAGTAAAGTATCATGCATCTAACCATTGCTCAATCGAGTCAGCAACCTTTGACAAAGGATAAATGTAACTTTATTCACAACTAAGAACTCTAAACACATTTGTCAAATCTCATCCTTCTCCCACACTAACACCACAATAGATCCACTTAGATATGTGTAAATCTTAATTAATTCTTCCAAGACCTCTTGCACTTCTTAATTTCATGTCTTTCAAGAAGTTTGGATCTATGCATTTCAATATTTGGCAATGTCAATTCAAACATGAGTTCAATCTCATGTTGTATGGATCTTTATAGGGGAAACAAGGAAAACATCATTGTGCTACATAATATCCTTTAGGACACCTCAACTTGTTTTCTCTATCTTGGAACTTAGAATTATCGGTGCAAGTTTCTTGCTACTGATAAATAGTCATTTTCTTGCACATTGAATATGGAGACATTCTCTTCCCTTATATGCGTTAAATATGTAAGGCTTTCTTCCTTTTTCTAACATATAATTGTTACCAACCTCAAGAAATGTCCCAAGTATAGGGACTACCTACAATTGCATTACAAACCTGTCATCGGATTTATGGGGTCTAGGTGGGGGAATCTTGTATCCATGTTTATGAATTAGATCTAGATCCACCCAAATTCGTGTAGGATACATCAACACACAATTCAAAAATGATTCTACAAAGATTATCAATAAGTTTGGAGGACTCAATGGCTCCCCCAAAGGATGATAGTGTTACATTTACATGTTCTCAAAGCGCGCAAAATGCACAAAATCCTTTATTTACACCTACACGACATTGCCACTCATTAGTGAAGTCATTTAATTTTAAAATAGGAAAGGGTATAGTAGGAACATTTAGCACAAACCATGTTTCTACAATAGAAGAAAAATCAATTAAATAATTGTGCAAATATATATAAATGCCAAGGTGACTAGGCAACTACTTTAAGAGAGCTCTAAAATCTATAAGATTTAGACAATTTTTGTAGACTAAGTTAGAAATTGTGGAGAATTTCTAAATTCAAAAGTACATTGGAGTTTATTAACATCCCCCATTTTCTAAATTCTAACATATTGTTGAATCCAAAAACTCTCTACAATTATGACAAACTATGAAAATCTACATGCTCATATAACATAGAAAAACTTGACAAATGCACCATATGAAGAAAATATAGTTAGAAGCTCATGATTCTAGATGGAAGGATGCATTGAGTTATGCACCTATGTAAAGTGGCCATAATTCTAATATATAGGAAAATATGTAGTGAATGACTTCAAATGCATTTCCAATAAAACTATGGCCATGCATGCAAGTCATATGATAAACTATATAGTTACAGCTTTCATACAAAAATAGTGATACAAGTGAAACTTACATGGAGTTGTATGAGGAGTACCATTGAGCTAATTCACCAAGGGCGAGTTGTGAGTAAAACACTACAAAATTGCATTAAGGAAGGAAGTGTTCCCCAAATTCCTAAGTCCCACACCTTGTAGCATGTGTAAATAATATCTAGAGATTAGACTCTAAAATTAGAAAAACATAAAAAAATTACCATTTTCTATGACATCTCAAAAATTCAGTTTCCTTGAATGAACAAGAACCTGAAGTTAAAATTGGGAGCTTAACCATATGTTAAAAACATAAAATCTATAAAATCAAACCATCCCAAACCTAGTGAAACAAATCAAAACATGCATTTCTTGCACAATGTATCAAAAAAATATACATGCTATGGTGATCCAGGTGGAAGTCAATGACCACCCAACTCTTCCACCGACTCAACATAGTTCTCCATCTTGGTAGTTTTTTTTTCTACAGTTTTTCAGATCCTAAACTTATGGGGTTGTTTTGAGGCCTTAAATGATGTTTTTTGGCCATTTAGATGTCTAAAGTGGCAATGACCCACCCTGTCTTGCCAACAATTGTACTTGTTAGTTAGATCTTTCCAATGAGCTATTGTGCACCTCAAACAGAGATTTTATGCAAAATTTGTGCCCCCAAGAAGTTGATGTATCAACTAGCCACCTTGGGGCCTACAATCCTTTCGCGCTTCATCTCCTAGAATTAGGGTTTTCGATCTTTAGGGATTTTTCCTCTTAGGGTTTATTACTTTATGTTAAAAGGCCATTTCAGCCTCTTATAATGTCTTCTTTTGAATGAGTGTAGTTGACACCTCTCTCTTCAGAGATAAGCTACCACCATTCTAGCTAGTTTGTATTGCTTTGCATTTTATAATATTTTCCTATTTCGTTCATTAATAGAATTTGGGTTTCTATGTACTATCATACTCTTTGCAATATTTGTGTGTGTGTGTGTTTCCATTCATATTTTTTCCTTTCGTTTCGTTCTCTACAAAACCAAATCAATGGTATCATAACATTCTGCTCTTTGTTGTTGATTAATGCATATCCTCGATGAGGTCGAGGCATATAGAGTCGGGTATCCAACTAACTTCACTTGGGGAATATCAATCTAGCTAGCCCAAGTGATCTCCCATGGAGAAATAAAAGAGATATGATGGAGTAGGAGATCCTTTCAATTGTTGCTCAAAGAAA
This sequence comes from Picea mariana, assembly GCA_032191745.1. NCBI lineage: Eukaryota > Viridiplantae > Streptophyta > Pinopsida > Pinales > Pinaceae > Picea > Picea mariana. Next base: position 80,741 of record JASDQU010100443.1, on the reverse strand, counting down.
CCCTCATGTGACAGAGGAATGAGATGATAAACAATTTTGCCCAGATCCTTCGACGAATCCCAATGGCAGTCGAGGCACCTTCAACAAGGAGTCAGTTCAGCGAAACCCTTTAAGGTACAAGTTAACTTTGATATTCCTTTATTTGAAGGCCGAATAGATGCAGATGCTTTGGAAAAATGGTTAAATATATTAGAGGTTTATTTGTATGTTCAAAAAACAATTGGCGTCGAAAAGATCACCTTCGTGCTCCTTAAATCCCTTCCCTATGTCAAATATTGGTGGGAAAGTTACTAGGAGAGACATAATGGAGATGAGTCTACAACATTTAGGACACAACCCACTTGGGAAACATTTGTTGATGCCCTCAAGGAGTAATTCTACCCTATTGGAAATGATGATGAGCAGCACACAAGATGGACAACTCTACATCAAGAGAGAGAGACCATATGGTGTCTTAGTACACCAATATCTTCCAAACCTTGCACTCAAAGTTAGGTATCAAGGAATCCAAGAAGCACTTTGTTTTGAAGTACCTCGGTGGCCTACACAAGTACATCCAAACAGAGATGAATTTCATGGACATCTCCTCACTAAGAGATGCTTATCGATATGTTGTCAAAATTGAGCAAAACACTAAGTAGAGGAATAAGGGGGAGTTTGGGTCTGCAAATCCCCCACAACATAAGCATGGTAAAGGTGGGCCTAACCATGGGGCCTTCACTCGGTGAACCTATGACATAACATGTGGGTTCATGGGATTTTAAAGAATACACCTAATTTCACTAAATATTGATAAATACCTCCCAAAATAAAAAATTTAACCGCCCCCCCCTCCCAATACATCTTTCCAATAAAAAAGCTTCCTATTTTTTCTAGATTTCCTTATTTTTTACTAAATACACCTTATTATAACCCCCTATGCCTATAAACCCCCTTGTACCCTGCATCCCCCCATCACCCCCTCCCCAATACCTATAATATATTGACTTAATTTTTCACAATTTTAAAACCCCCTTTATGAATGATTGTGATAAGATATTGGTCAACAAGGTGAAGCCTGTGTGGCCCTAACTCACAGAACAATGACAGAGCAAGGAGATCCAGCCTAAAGAAAACTAGTCTAGGCCATAAGCAAATAAGGGTAATGGGAAGTCGAAGAAGGACACTGGGAATTTGTTTGAATTCTACACAATCCCTTGGCACAACATTGATGAATGTCGCTTGAAATAATCATTATAGACCAAGCTGAAAGAAAAAGAACCAAAATTTGATTTAGAGAAGGATAAGAGAAAGAAAATCATTGATGTTGAATCCAATGCTACCATTGCAACTACATATATCCAACTAAAAGAGTCATAAGAGCTTGTGGAAGGGGAGCACCTCTTCCATTCACAAAATTTGGGTGAAGGCGACTCCACTACATTTCATTGTTGACAACAGTAGCCAAAAGAACCTGATCTCGACCGAGGTCATCAAGAGATTGAATTTGTCAACAACACCACACCCCCGACCATACACCATCGATTGGTTGACCTAGGGATGAGACCGTTGCTTTATCCAACAATGACGCATGTCCTATGGCATTAAGCCCTTCAAAGATGAGCTATTGTATGATATTGCCCCACTTGAAGTCTGTGATGTTCTTTTAGGAAAACCCTATATGTGGAAACATCATGTTGTTTATGATTTCAGGACTCATATTGTCTATGTTACTTTCAGAGGCCATCTCTACAAGGTACAAGAGGTAGTCCCAAATACTACAATTTCCTTAATCTTGGTAAAGAATTGTCGAAAGGTAATCTCTCATACTAGAAAATGTGTCTTCTTCATGGTTTGGTCGAAAGGTGAGTGGAAGGTCATTATGACTGCCACTGCCTAAGTACGGGGTGTAATGTACCCAACCACCCAGGCTGGGCCACGCCACACAAAACTCTCCCTTTTTATAGCTCTGATACCATAATGTAATGTTCCCCAGTCCAACCGAGGAACAATTTTTTTGTTAACTAAAGTAATTCTTTTACTGTTAGTCGATTTCCTCTAGCTTACAGCTACAAATTTAAAACAGATTTAGCTATTGTCTTTAACCATAAAATAGATCCATCAAAAGCATGCTAATAATCAACATGAAATGCATCTAAACTGCTCATTACAGCGGCATATAAGTTATATTCATTTACACAGAGTTCATGCACGACAATAACACATGTAAATAACTCAGCATCAAGATAAAACAATTATCTTTAAACAAGAATGGTGAAACTAGCTGCTTGGGATGGTCGTTCCAACCAACCATAGACTGATTGTTTCAAATATCAACAGCCAGTCACCCCCGAGTTGAGGCTAGTAATCCACAAAAGAGGGTGGTCTCTCACATTCCACTTGCAGCTCACAAAAATCATAACCCAACCGGTATTCTCCTATAGCTATCTCGTTTTTTATACCATCTCTCTTCCTCCTATCCTGCCCAACCCAAGGAATGCACCATTCATTTATCAGGTATAACCCAAGGAATGCATCATTTGTGTTACATTTTCTGCCATAAAATGCTTCAAACTGACTCATCTTCAATGAGGGTTGATACCCATTATTTTAGGAAAAATCAACTAAATGAATATAATCTTCCCACTTTGATGGTTGATCCATCACATACATTCTAATCATGTCCTCAATTATCTTGTTAGTCCATTATGTTTTCCCATCTAACTCTAGATGATATGATGTACTAAGATTTAGATTTGTTCCAAAGCCTTTGAACAAACCTTTCCAAAAAATCGAAGTAAACTTTGGATCTCTGTCTAAAACTATTGTATTAGCCACTCCATGTAACCTAGCAACTTCCTTCGTATCAATTTATGCGATATTTGTTGCCTTGTGTGTAGTCTTTACTGGAATAAAATGTGTTGTTTTAGTCAATTTATCCACCACCACCATGATGGAATCATGTTGCTTTATTGTTTTGGGCAGCTTAGTAATAAAATCGATCGTAGCTACTTCCCACTTTCGTTCGTAAATGGGAAACGGTTGTAGAAAACTTGTTGGATGTTTATGTTATGTCTTCACCTTTTGGCATTCTAGACATCTGGCTATGTAATTAGCCACTTATTTCTTCATTCTCGGCCAAAAGTATTGACTTCTCACAGTTGCAATTGTCTTTTGATATCCTGGGTGCCCGACATATAGCACGTTGTGCATTTCGTTTAGAACTGCATTTTTCAGCTCATTGGAATTCGACACATATATTTTTCCCTTGTACATGAGAATTCCATCTCCTTTCAGCGCATTGGAATTCGACACATATATTTGTCCTTTGTACATGAGAATTACATCTTCTTTCAGCTCATAAAAATTAAATTTCTACTGAAAATTACCTTGCTATAATGTTTCTTTTATTTTCACATATTGTTGATCTGAATTTTTCGTTGCAATAATTTGTTCTTTCAAATTTGTCCTGTACATGTTGATGGTTTCCACATGCACTTCATGAGCTCTCATGTTGAGTGCATCAACTACTTGATTTTCTTTGCCTTTTATATGCTTAATTTAGAATTCATATTCACTCAGAAATTCCATCCATCTAGTTTGTCGGGCATTTAGTGTTGATTGTCCAAACAAATGCTTTAGACCACATTGGTCTATCCTTAACTCAAATTTCTTACCCATAAGGTAATGCCTCCACATTTTCAATGCACGTACAATCATTGATAACTCCAATTCATGTGTAGCATAATTCCTCTCATGCTCTTTTAATTTTCTGGACTCATAGCGTACCACATGGTCCCTTGACTGAGAACTCCATTGAGTCCTTCCTTGCATGCATCGGTGCACACAACAAAATCTACATTTGGATCTGCAATCTTCAATATTGGTGCACTTGTCAACATTCCCTTCAACTGTTGAAAACTCTCTTCACACTTGGAATTCCATTCAAATTTCACTCCCTTCTTTTGCAAAGAAGTGATTGGACTGACAATATTTGAGAAACCTTTTATGAACCTTCTATAATTACCAACAAAACCCATGAATGATCTAACCTCTGTAACATTCTTTGGTGTTGGTCATCCTCTAATGGCCTCTACCTTCTCAGGATCAACTATTATCCATGTTGTTGAAATTATATGCCCCAAGTAGTGAATCTTCTTTTGGTAAAAGATGCACTTACTTAGCTTAGCATACAATTTATGCTCTCTTAAAACTTGCAACACCATTCTTAAATGATGCTCATGTTCCTCTTCTAATTTGTGATAAACAAGGATATCATCTAAGAACACAATCACAAACTTGTCCAGGTACTACCTGAACACTCCATTCATTAGGCACATAAAAATTGTTGGGGCATTTGATAGCCCAAAAGGCACTACCGTGAATTCATAATGCCCATATCTTGTTTTGAATGTTGTCTTGTTGATGTTTTATTCCTTTATCCTTACTTCATGATAGCTTGATCTCAATTCAATCTTCAAAAATATTCTTGCACCTTTCATCTGGTCAAACAAATCGTCAATTCTTGGAAAATGATACTTATTATTTATGGTGACCTTATTAAGTTGCATGTAATCAATATACAGTCTTAAGGTTCCATCCTTCTTCTTCACAAAAACAATCGGGGCTCCCCAAGGCGACACACTTGGGTGTATATACCCCTTCTTCAAAATTTCTTCAAGATGCATCTGCAACTCCTTCAATTCTAGTGTACCCATTATGTATGGTGTATTGGACACTATGGCAACTCCTGGCACCAAATAAATAGAGAAATCAATGTCTCTCCTTGGTGGCAATCCTAGAATTTCTCTAAAAACATCTTCAAAATCCCCTAAGACAAAAAGGTCTTCAATGCTTGCCACTTTGTCTTTGGCTACCTCCTCCATATGGGTTGCAAACTTCTGACATCCCTTCTTGAAGCTCTTCTTCATAGCTAAAATCTCTCTAGCAGTTGTAGCTCTTGGAATGCCTTGAATCTTTCCTTGTTTCCCTTCCTCATCAAGACATGTGATTGTCTTGTTGTAACAGTCTAAGACAACATGACGTTTTTCCAACCAAACCATGCCAATTAGACAGTCATATGAACCCAATGGTATGATGTTTATATCTACCTTTATGCTAAGTCCGTTCATTTCTATCAGGAAATTTTTAACCAACTTGTTGATTTTTCTCTTATCCCCCATGGCTAACTGAACTAACCAATATTTCTTATGCTTGCTTATTTGCAAGTGAAATATTTAAACAATGTTAGCATTTTTGTAACTACAGCTAGCTCCAAAATTAATCAAAATTGCTATGGGTTAGTTGTCAATATTACCTTCCACTTTGATCATGAGGGAGATATACTATGCCTACTTGTTGTCTAAGGCTGCATAAATCCTTGGCATGCTCCCTCCCATGTCTTTCATTTTTTCATCCTCCTTAATGTTGTGGGCAGTCCTCATTATTTCTCCTTTGTGAAGGCAACCCCTATATAAGTGATTTCCCTCACATTCCCAACAATGAACAAGTTGTTGCCTTGGCCTTTTCCCAAATGAATCTGCATTCATTTGCTCATTTTGGGCTTTCAGGCATTGTTGATTTGCTTGGGAGTTGTTTTTGAAAAAGAGTGGCTTATAACCTTTTTGCCTTTGATCATTTTTCCCTTTCATCTTGTCATTCCAAGTCTTTTGGAAGACTGGCCTTCCTTTGTTTTTCTCATAGAGGTGTCCTTCTCTCCTTATGGTTTTTTCCAAGGTCTTAGGGTTGTCATATTGAATCTTGTCACTATAGAAAGAGGGTAGCCTGCTCATAAACCTTTGGATTTTGACCTTCTCATCCTCGATGAAGTCAACATACTTCAATAATTCAATGAATTGTTTCTCGTATTCCTCCATTGTCATGGTTATCAACTTGAGTTCCAAGAACTCTTTCATCTTTCTTTCATAGTAATGCTCGGAATAATATTTCTCTTGGAAATATCCCTTGAACTGCCTCCATGAGATTTTTTTTCTCATCAAGCTTCTTGGTTTGTTGAAGTTTATCCCACCACATGGTTTCCTTCCCTTGCAAGTGGTAGGTGGAAATTATAGCATCTATCAAGGATGGGTAATCATGTAGCTAGAAATATTTCTTCATTTCCAATAGCCATGCATCAACATCTTCTCCTTTCTTGTGCTCACCATTGAAAGTTGGTGGCTTAATATTCTTGAGTTCACCCTGCAAGATGTATACCTCAGGTCTTCTCCTTTTCCTCTGAGCAGGAGACACACTTGGGTTGCTCCCTGGACCTGAACTTGCATGAGTTCTTCTGGTGGAAAGCCTTGGAGAATGATAGCGTCTACTCATGATTCTTGACTACCTATCATTCCCATGATCATCTCTTTTGCTATGGGATCTTGATGTTGACACTTGTCTAGCACTAGTTGCTTGCTTAGTTCCAGAGTCCTTGTTAACTTGTTTATGTATAATATTTAGGCTTTGAAGTATCTCTTCTTGAGCCTTCATGGTCCTCTCATTATCGGCCTTATAGCTCTGCACTTCTTTTTGTAGGCTTCTCATAGTTACAGTTCTTTGCCTGTCTCTTTTCCCGTTAGACTCAGTTTCAGCATTACCCATGTTGGTATGAAAACCTATAATTTATTCTTCATGGTTTTAAAACCCTTGAGCATCCTCCATATCTCTATTTCTCATGTATGAACTAAATTCTTTTTTTTTGTATCTTTAATTCTGCAAGAATGTGCATACAATAGTTGTTGTTAGAATTAAGCATATTCCAAAATAATTAACAATTAGATTATAGTTCATTCCTCATTTTAAATTATGAATAAAATTAATGCACTACTCCCAAGTAGGATTCCTTAATCCATTCATTTTCGAAACAACTTCCCAACGGTTTTCCCCATGCCTCAATCTAAGTTTTGAGCGAATAGTTACAACAACTACAAGTTGCAATTTCCACTCTTTTGCTACTACAGAAATCACTTTTATCACTCTTGAAGAAAATATAATGCCCAAATCAAAATTCTAGGTTGACAGATCTCTTCTACTCCTCAAGACCTTTCCAACGACTATTTGTTTTCTCCAATCCGAGCTTTGAGCTTAAACTTATGGTGGCAAAATAGTGAAGGAATATTCATTAAAATGTGCAACATAGTAGCAACGCTTAACAGCTGTCTGGTCATTTCTTGATTAGATCTTCATCGTTGATTTGTATTAATGGATTCACTGCAGATCTAAGTCATATCTCTTCTTCATTTCGGTCTTTCGCATCCTCCAATTCGCACCCTCTAGTTTCGTCGCACTCACTTTGCTCTTATACTTAGAAACTGTCGGAAAGTTGGTTTAGATTGATGGATAGTTGGTTGTCATTGATGTCAACCCTTGGAGAGTAATATTGTAGATTGATGTCAACCCTTGAGTATGTCCAGTAGCACATTTCGGTAGCTCCAAGGGTATAGGTAAGGAACCCAAGTTTGGTTGAGGAATAAAGTAATGAAGATCAATGCATTTGGAGGTGAGACTATTCTAGATGGATGGTACATGTCATGCCATTTTCGATGATATTTGGTACGTCACATAGTTCCTCACGGTTGAGAAGATATGGCTTAGTGAAGTTGGAGAACCCTCATGAGTTATCTAGAAGCCCCTAGAAGGTCAAAGAAGTCAAATTATTCTAGAATCTCCTAGAAGAAGTTGACTAGTCAAAATGGTTGCAACTAGGAGTTAATCATGGGTTAAGTTGTTGCAATAAGAAAATAATTAAAAATAAATTAGCTATAAGTGGAGAGTTTACTATTTGTGGATAAAGTGGTTGTAAGTGGACAAAGTAGTTAGAAGTGGGTTATCCCTAAAAGAAGGAAGTTGGGTAAAACAGTTAGAAGATAACCCCCAAAGGAAGTTACTCGGAGAGTATAAATAAGAGAGCAAGGGTCTCTTATTAGCACCTATTGAGCACATTGAATATCTATTATTTTTTGAAAGGTTTATTGTAGGTACTCATTGATACATCTGAAGTTACGCAAGTCTAAGGTAGCAAAGGAGGGTTGACGGCAAAAGTTTCAGAGTTGCAAAATTTGAGAAAAACCCTAGTTTTTTAGGTGTACACGGGCTGCGGTGGAGGAAGGTGCATACGTACGCGGGTTGTAGTGGAGGAAAGCACATACATATGCAGGTTGTAGAAGAGGAAGTCATGTACATATGAAGAGATTATGAAAACTTGAAGTAGATGAGGGTCACAGGTCTCTAGAGTCTGAAAGCAAGTTCCCAAGTCAACATTCTACAGTGATCAGGTGCAACAGATCTATCTACAGGTTCAAAAAGTATGTCATATTCTTATGTGTAGTTGAGTATTTTGTCTACATGAGATATGGTTATGGGAGATTGAGGGTTTTCCCTAGAGAAATTGTTGTTTGTATGGCACTTATTGTATGAGCTAGATCTATAGAAATACAGTGTTGGTATGTCTGGTATTTATCATTGGTACATATTGTTGGGTTGAGTGTTGAGGCATATCTTGTATTTATTGGTACAAGGTTGAGGGTTTTGAGTTGTGATGTGTTGTTGAAGTTGTTGGTTTAGTTTGAGGTTGCATATCAGTGAGGGTTTGATGTCTATTCCATGTGAGGGTCTATTACACATTATTATGATTGTATACACATGTATGGCACATGACTAGAGGGGCATAGATGCACATGGTTTGAGTGATATTCTTGTGATATTGGGTATGAGATCTATGTTATCGGGTTTGATCTATTGAGGAGATTATTGTTACAGATTGTTGGTATATGTTTGTATAGGTTATTGGTACAAGTTGATTACAGGTTGACTACAGGTTATTGGTAAAGGTTGGTTACAGGTTGTTGGCACATATTGGTACAGGTTTATAGTGGTATATTTCACAATGATAGTGTGGCAGTGGTTTCATCAGTTATTTGACATTTATATTTCAGGGCAGTTGGATGGGGCAAGAAAAGGGGGTTGTAGCCTCCTTCCGGTTGGTATCGGAGAATCAGAGAGTCGGTGCTTCCTTCAGGTTGGAGCTTGAGAACTAAGTGGTTGTAGCCACCTTTCGGTTGTAGCCGGAGAACCCAGGGGTTGTAGCCTCCTCTTGGTTGGAGCTACAAAATTAGGGAGTTGGAGCTTCCTTTAGGTTAGAGCCTGAGAAACTAGGGGGTTGGAGCCTCCTTTCAGTTGGAGCTGGAGAATTAGAAGTCGACGCTTCCTTGAATGTAATTCTTGACATATAAGAAAAATATTATGTGGTTTTCTCCCAGATTGGATTTCCACGTAAATATTGGTGTACTGTGTATTGTGTGGATGTGTTTTTTATTTTTCATTATGCTCTGATGGATGTTAATGTTTATGATGCAATAATATATTGATGATGAACTGATGAACTTTGTTGAATAAGTTGAAAGAATATTGTTAAGCCCTGATATTGGCTCATTACCCCTTAATTGGGGCATATTACATTAGTAATGTTATTTTATTTATGTCGGCTTTATTCCATTAGTTTTAATTATACCTCCTAGTCTCCTATATATACCAAGGAG
>JASDQU010100443.1:9367-22592 GCA_032191745.1 Picea mariana | reverse complement strand
TCCTGAAGGCCACGATCGAGGCGCCTAGATCAACGACACTCGTGCAGTCCCACCCTTCTTAGCTACCCTGTGCTTAACCAATGTGGGCCCTCCTCCCGTCATTTAATCCTTCCTTCTGCCTTTCCCCTGCTGCCGTGTGTCATCCATTCACCCCTCCTCTTTGGTCCACGTGGCCTTACCTTCTTCTCACCATCCACTCATTACCTGCCATGTGTTCCATTCCTTCACACGTCAGCCTCTCACCCGAAGGCGAGTCCATCAGCTCCCTTCTTCCCCCTCCACCGGGTGTTTTCCGCCATGGATCATCCTCTGTCCCCCCTCTCATCTCTTGCCACTCCTTCCACGTGCCTCCCCGATGCCATCACTCCTATCATACACCATGTCCTCCGCGCTAGCCTCCATGCCTGTCCCTCAAGCTATTCAGTTGTTCCAGGTGGTAGCGCGAGAAGTCTTCCCTATCCCGAGATGCTGAGTTGGCTTGGCTGTTCTCAATCCCAAGAATCAATTATTGAGGCGGATGAGGGTGGTTAGACATCATCTCCGCCATAATGGGGACGTCCTACGATGAATTAAAAGCACATTGATTCGCCGATGTAACTGTCAAAAAATCTATCGCGTCTGCCACAAGTTGCACGATTATTCAAAGATTGCGGCTGCAGGGTGTCAGAAGCCATGCAGACGCAAAGATTTCAATGCATTTTCTTGGTTCTGCTGCTGTTGTTGTTCTGAGTATATGTAGGCATTTTTTCCATTTTTGTATCTATCGATGGTAGAGCTAAGCTCCTGATTGTAAAGTTTCAGCAAATATTCTGGTTTCCTAGTCATGCCTCTGTGTTTGAGACTTCTTGGTTTATAACAAACAGTTCTCTCCTTTCCATCTTTGTTTCATCTTTTGCTGGAGGTTTCACAGTTGAAGGATTCATGTGGACTTAACAATCTTGTTGCGATAAAGGATTTGTTGTGACATCTTTGTATTCTCTAGTTTTTCTCTTTCGAATATAAAGTGACTTTGTGTTTGAATGCTTTCTCCTCCAGTCTGTTACACACCTGATGTCTGTGATAGACCCTTGCACCCTTCTTGCATAAGTCTTCCACCTGCTCACCCTTTTACTACGACTCACTGTTTGGATTTTATCAAGACCTCACTCGTTCATGCATGCCTGGTCTGGTTTCTGAGTTGACACGATGCTGTTTTGAGTTTTCCTCCATTTGATCACCCTTTAAACAAATCGTGACAATAAACTGATGGGCGTCGGGCTCTGCTCCTGCTAGCAATCCAGGAGTGACTTCCAAACTCCAACAGTCCGAGACATCTCTCTTTCCACCTCCAAGATTGTCGCTCCTATAGCAACCACTTCGTTGTTGCCACCTGATGGACGTCATTCTTGCGACGTTCAAGAGTGTCGCTCCCATATCAACCATGTCGGAGCTAATACCTCCTCCCGTCGGTCTTGCCACCTTCAGAACGTCTCTCTTGCCACGTCTGAAACGTCTCACTTGCCACGTTTGCAACGTCTCACTTGCCACGTTTGAAACGTTGGTCTTGCCACGTTTGAAACGTCTCTCTTGCCACGTTTTCAACGTCTCTCTTTCCATGTTTGCAACGTCTCTCTTGCCACATTTGCAACGTCAGTCTTGCCACGTTTGCAACATCTCTCTTGCGACGTTTGAAACATCGGTCTTTCCACGTTTGCAACATCTCTCTTGCAACGCTTGAAACGTCGGTCTTGCCATGTTTGCAACGTCTCTCTTGCCACATTTGAAACGTCGCAATATAGATGAAAATTAGGTCGTCGGAAAAACAACGTCATGTGAAACGACAATTGAGGGGGTCCGAGGTTTGTCGGTTTTCTGACAATAGAAAGTGGCAATTGCATCGAATGCGCCATCGGAATTTGACCCAAATGCAGTAGTGAATAAAGGAATGTTATGTTACAATGGAGGAACGAGTGTTGAAAACATACAAGTTCAAGGAACAAGGACAAGAATGATGTTCAAAATAATGATACTTGGGAAAAATCCTCTGGGGGCCTAGGGTGTTAAAACAAAGAAGCAAACTATTACAAGGCTGGCGTATAAGATATGGAAACGTGGTTAACAAAACACACAATGGTAATGTCCTTCAATGTAAGTTTAACGAGCCTAGAGAAGGTAAGCTCGGTGGTTTTTCATATTTAGAGAGTCTGAAAAAACATAAAAGGAGACTCCATTGGGGTACCTTTTTTGAATATAGTCTAGTCGGTTCGAAAAAGGGATAAACTAGCACCGACAAGACGTCTATTCAAAACCATTTTAACGAGTGTGATAAGGACAAGATCACTCGGCCATTTTTTCATTTTTAAGGAGTCTGAAAAAAGATTAACTATGGACTCCGTCGGGAATTTTCTTCTGTACTAGTTTAACGAGTGTAAAAGAATAAGGTCACTTGGTGATCTTTTCAATTTTAGGGAGACTGAAAAATGCTTAACTATGGACTCTGTGGGGGTTCCTTCTTCGTAAGTTTAGTCCCTCAGGCCTGAAAAAGGGATAAAATTATACCTGAGAGTACTCTTCTAAAGAACTAAAGTTCCATAGAGTATACCTTTGTTCGTACAGTTGACCGTTTGGACTGAAAAAGGGGTAAACTACTGCCGGACAGACGTGACTTCAAATTTCAGTTTAATGAGCATGAAAGGCCACAAGATCTCTTGGCAATATTTTCATGTTTAGAGGGTCTTAAAAGGGCTTAAAAGAAGACCCGTTATTTTTTGGGAGTCCTGAGGGTGAGGTTAAGAGTGAAGAGGAATCATGCAAATGAGGTGCAAGCTCATATTCAGGAAAATCTACAAGAAATCCCTAGCCTACAGTGTTTTAAAGACAACATGGATACCATAATGCAACCAGGATCTACCTAGGGCATCCATGTTCTGGTAAGCTCTACCACCAAGTTGCAACACTTCTAAAGAAGTTGTGATGGTTTTGTGTCACAACCTAATGGGATCAATCCTATGGAAAAGGAAAAAGACAACGAGATACAAAATTCAGGTTAGAAACCTAACCTATATGTTCAAGTAGATCATCGGAAAAAATTTCCACGGACCGTCAAAAATTACTCAAAAATCAAAAAAAATTGTCCCAATACCTGATCAAATCCCTCTTATATAACTCCTGAATCACTCTAAATGGTTTTTGGTATAAATAAAATGATAAGGGAGGCCAAAAAAGTGACAAAAAGAGGCCAAAAAGTCTATAAATAGAAGCTCGCAACTCATTATCACCATTGTTGATTTGGAAATTGACTTTGGAGCCAAAAGACCCCCTTTGTCAAAAGTGATGATTCCGGGAGCTACAATGGATGAAACAAACTTTGTTCTGAACCAAGTAAGTACAAAATCCCTTATCTTGCATTTCATATCTTTATTTGTGCATTGGGTTTCATTTTTTAGGTGGCCGTCGACCTTTAAAAGGTCGACCCTAGGTCCACGCGAGTTGTCTCTGGATAGGCCGCATGTACACGTGACTGTCACTATTACAGAATGCATGGAACCCCTTATGGAATGAAAAAGGCACAAAAATCAAGGGTTAACCCTCTTAAACCTTGGTTTTTTGTAGTATATATGTCCATTAGAGAGAAAGAGAGCATGAAGAGGTAAATGAGTTGGTCGTGGAAGACCCCAATGCTATGGCTACTTTGATGCAGTGTGGGTTACTCAAGCTTTTCCTCTGTCTTTTCATGCAGGCACAACCTAGGCTATTGAATTCCTTGGTTGACTACTGGCATCCGGATGCAAAGGCATTCATGTTAGAGGGGCATTCACTGGTGCCCACAGTCGAGGACATGATGCAGGAACATCGCCAACAACAACAAGTGAGTGGAGGGAAAGCGCCAACGCATTTTGGCACATGATAAATTGTTTGAAATTTTTTGAAGTTGGATGCGCCAAACTTAAATGTAATAGTTAAGAAAGGGCATACTAGTAGATTGTAATCAGACCTTGAGTGTCCTGCTCTCATCTGAAGGACTAAGAAGCATTTATGCTAGTAAATGTAAGTAGGTAGCTTTGAATTCTTAGATTACATAGTTTTAGGAGCCGGAGGGAAAACGGATATAGACACCCTCACTTGTATCATTGTAACATTAGCAGCATTACCAATCAAGAGAGCATAGAGAAGAAGAAGCATAAAACTCTGTAGAAGAACCCCATGTACAGAAGTTTGGGATTAATACAAAGATCTTTAGTTCAGACTCATGGTGTTCAATTGCTTTCTGTGTTTATACATGCTGATTGATATGTGCTTGTTTACTCTCTATTATGCATCTTCTTTGATGCATGAATTTTTGATTTCATATTTAATGTCTGAAATTTGAAGAGAGGGAGAGTAAGGAATGAGTTTCAATTGTTTCTCTATCTGAGCAAGATTTTTCCTTCAAGGAGTTCAGTGAAATTGTCCGCAAGGTGTGCATTGACAGAAGTCAGAGTTCTTCTCTGAAATCTCAAGAGCGATAACATTGTTCTCATTCTCACAGAAGTGCAAGTTAAGCACAGGAGCCGTGTAAAGAGTTCGCAGGCTGAGTGAAGTCTCAGTGTTTGCAACCAGAGAAATTTTTTTGAAAGACTACTGTCGCAGGGAGTGCACAGAGTCTAAGAGGTTCAAATACTTGGAAGTATTTGAAGAATTTCCACAAGGCGTGCATGCAGGAACTTTCCCCAAAGGAATTGAGGATTTTTAAATCAAGTTCAAGAGGGATAGGATCTTTGAAGTTGATGAAGAGAAACTCAAAAGCAATTAGTGCCTTAAAGTGTTGAAAGGAAGCATAGTGAAATTGTTTTGCAAGAGGACAAGTTTCGTAAGGGGATACTGTGTTCATTTAGCAGAAATCGCCAAGGAGGAATTTGACGGTCGGAATTCTCCATGGAGAATTTGTGAAGTTCTGAGAGCCGTCGGATCGTGTAGAGGAGCAAGGGAGTTACGGGTTAAAATCTTTGCATCAAGATTCGTGAGGTCGCGAGTGGTGAAGTCGTGAAAGAATCTAAGTCGTCCATCGGAGGAGGAGAGGTGGCAGAGATCAAGGGATCTCATGAACTCGGAGGTTCACAAGGTGAGAGCCCAAATATTGGGTGCTCCAAGTCACGAGTGGAGAAATCGTGAGGAGCAAGGACAACCGTAAGATCTAGGTCAAGTGAGGACCATTGGATTAGAGTCTCACTGCGCATATCGCGCATTTGGAGGTTTGATGGTGCAGAAGAACCTGACAACATAGAGTGGATAGGTGGTATACTTGTCGAATCGGAGGTCAAACCTTTATTGACCATTTCGGGGTTTCATGAGTCGGAGAACCGAGAGCATAGCATTAGGATTCGTGAAGTCGCGAAGTCCGAAACTCAAAAAGGTGGGAAGTTTCATTGTGGGACCTTCGTTGACGACGTGTTGGAATTTCGGCATTTCGGCATATCGACGGATAGGAAGTCGAGACTTTTGTCCCAAAATCTCCGAAGTTGCGAGTTGCGATAAGAGGTAGCGAGGAGTTCGGGATCACGACATTTCGGGTGTCAGGATACAGTGAAGGTAGCACTTCGGGAAGCAAAGTCGCAAAGTGCCAAAATTAGACATAAGAGACACATGGTAGAACCACATGGTGGGCTCGGGAAATAGACCGGCAGACACACATCGCATATTGGAAGGAGTCAACACTCTACTGACTTCTTGCGTCTCGTGGATTCATGAGATAAGAGCACAAGAGTTCAACCTTTGAACTCACGAAGTGCCAAGTAGTGAGAGGAGCTTACGTGAAGCTTAGCCGGTGGTCACGCGTAGAGGGCGCTGAAAAAAGAAGATCTACACCTAGTTTGCGATCTCGGGTATCGCGAGATTGAAGAGGAAGAGTTGGGAGTCACAACTCGTGAACTCGCGAGATTGCGAACTGAGAAAAAGGACCTGTGGATCGATAAATTGCATATTTCAGCAGGAAATCGAAAGGAGATGATCTGACTCAAGGGGATAGAGAATGATCCCGTGAGAAAATCTCGGTCTGAGGGTCAATAGGTCTGCGTCAGGACATTTACTTTTTGACTGGCCTCTCCAGGAGAGGGGAAGTAGTCAATTTCCAGACTTTTCCTGTGGGGCCGCATAACATAGCAGAACTGATAGGCCTATACTGTGCAGCTGATACAGACCACGCGAGCACACAGGTTCCCATAAGCAAGATCACTAACTTATCGCTATAGGCGATAGTATTTCTTATTGGGCAAATTACTAGTTTTCCAGCTCTACATCAGGCGTCCTGAGCACAGATGAACTGTGTAGTCCAATGCTTAAATGAACAAGTTTTTGATTAGAGTACCACATTGCTTGAGTGTATGAAAAGACAGATGACAGATTGTCATTTGCGGACACATAGGAACTTTGGGTTCGAGACCATTCTGTGTTCATTCTTTTTTGAGAGAATTCTGAGTTTTAGTCCTCGACTAGTAGTACAAGGACATCGATCCTTTCTTCTTGCTGTGTGTAGATGGGCAATGTTACTGCCACGACGGGGTGGCAGAAGGAACAATGAGTCCTTCGATGACGACTTCTTTACGTGGCTGTCATGACAGATCCTGGTTATAGAGGATTACCCCTATGCCAGAATAGATTTCTCGAGAGACCCTGAGATACAAGTACCTCCTGGTGAGGAGCGAGGGGAGATGGGTAAGTCTCCACCTTTGTAGTTTTTTGTGTTTTAAACATATGTAATTTTTATGTTGTTTTGTTATATATATCATTTTTTTGTTATGCCAGAGTATTTGATGGATATGTGTTCATTGTGTGCAGATGTGGGACCAATGCAACCCGCTGACTATGCGAGGAATAGGCATCGTCCTTGGCCAGGGGCCGCACCTGCTGCCACAGGGGGACCAACAGTAGCAGGAGATCTTCCAGTCGGGGAGGCTGAGAGGGTATTGAGGCGAGTCAAGCATAACTTTACTGCACTCACTCGCACTGTCCCGATGGAAGAGATTGAGGACCTGCCACCATCTATGCAACCTCATGTAGTGGGGGCACCACGGATGTGGGTCCAGTTGTTTCGGCGTTTAGCCAATGCTGTGGACCAATATAATAGCGCCCACAAGCCCTGACTTTAGCTAGACATTTTGACGTGCCACAAGCACTACTTGTATATATTTTTTGAGGGCACACGCCCTGTGACTCGTTATTAGTCCTATTTTTGAGGCGCTTGCATCCATCTATGTACTATGGTTACTTCTTGATATTATATATGGTTTTTTGTCTTTTGTGTCTTATGGATCATGTGTAAAAAATGTATTTACCTGTTTATGTGAATGTTCTTTCATATGTGTGCAAGATGCCAATCTAAAATTTGATTAGTTAGAGTATCTATAACTTGGTTTAATCTCCTAGGAACATGAAAATATGTAATATAATCAAAGTTTCATTATAAGAGACGTACCCTAAGGAATCGTTGGTGTAAATTCGGATTATGAACCCGGTATACTCTGTTTAACTGAAACACAACCAGTTGAGCGTCGAGATAGATCCAGAGATGAGAGATACCCGATGACAAAGTGTCATGAAGGAACTCAATAACTACACTATACTCGGTGACATTATTTATGGTGTCACCTAAGCATATACCTCCGGAAGATAATAACTGGCCTTGAGGTGTAAAGATTATCCAAGCTGCAGAGGCAAGCCTCTAAGTGTGCCAACTAGCACCATCTGCGTACCCAATGAACACCTCATAATCACTTGACATCTGCCACAGTGAGGAAAGATAATGTCAGCGACACGTCCATAACACTAGAAGAAACTAAAAAGTAATAGTACAAAGACTATACATATGTTACAAAAAGTTACCCATAGTGACCTGCCTATGAGTAATACTTCTTGAGGTAGAGCCCATTTCTAGGCTCCGCCAAAGAATTCCCTTCAAAATTAACCAGATGATAAGCACCCTTTTTTAAAACCTCTTTTATGATGAAAGGTCCGAACCACATGGGTTTGAATTTTCCTGCCCCCAAGGGGTCCTTATCTTGGTCATAGACCAATACAAGGTCGCCTTCAGAGAAAATCTGAGGACGAATGGACCTATCATACTGACACTTGACCTTATGTTTGTGAGCCTCATTGGCCAGGGCTGCATCACAACTCTTCTCAAGGTATACTAACCATTCTTCAACTGGAGAAGTGTCTGGTAGTAATTGTACTACCAATTTTAGAGATGGAATCTGAAATTTGATGGGAAAGAATGCCTCCAGCCTGTAAATGAGTTGAAAAGGTGAGAAATTGGTTGCAGTCTTAACATATGTTCGGTAAGCCCATAATGCCAAGTATATCATCAAATGCCAATTTAACTTGGCTCAGTTGATAGTTCACTATAGAGGTCTTAAGAGTTTTGTTTACAACTTCAACCTGCCCATTTGCTTGGGGATAGTAGGGTGATGAATGTTCTTTCCATAGCCCAAGATTTGATGTTAACTTGGTCATCATCTGATTCTAAAAGTGACTTCCATGGTCAGTGACAATCTCCCTCAAGACGTTGAACATTGCTATTATCTGATTGAATAAAAAGAGAGTTGCAGTCTCTCCATCATCTTTAAATGTTGGCATAGCTTCAACCCACTTTGTGAAGTAGTCTACAACTATGATGATATAGTGGTGCCCCTTACTAAAGGAGGGTTGCATGTAGTGTAATCAATCCCCCACTTGGTGAAGGGACCGACTGTGATGACAGGAAACATGGGAGCGGAATGTGCCCTCATCTTCCGAGAGAAGATTTGGCATGGATGGCACTTCTTAACTGATTCAATACAATCCTTGATAAGTGTCAGCTAGAAGTAACCTACTCGTAGAATCTTTTGGGTTGTTGCCAACCTAGAAAAATGATCGCCATAAGCTCCAGTGTGGCAATCGTTAAACACGATAACCACTTCTTCGTGAGTGAGACATCAGCATAGGATGCAGTCTACACCTCTCCGATACAATGTATCATCGAGTATGAGATAATTCTTAGCCTGATGGCGTATGCGTCGACGCTCATCATGAGAAGCAGTAGTGGGGCACTTCAAAGTCTGGAAATAGATATGTATATCTCCATACCAGGGATCCGAAGAGGTGATCAAAAACATATCTCCTCTAATAGGCAACTCTTCGGGCACAAGATCACCGGACTCAACCGGAAGTTCCGAAATAAGTTCTGTGAAGACCAGTGACTTTTTGGACTTCATTGAAATGAAATCCAAGTCAAAATCCTGGAGGATAAATATCCATCTATTGATTTTTCCGCCTATTACCTGTCATGTCAACATGTACTGAAATGGATTTACGACAGCAATGATGGTGGTCTTGTGAGATAGAACATAATGACGGAACCGTTGAACAGCATGGACTGTTGCTAATGCAAGTTTTTCAGTATGAGAATAATTGAGTTCCAGTCCTAAGAGGCCTTGGCTCAGGTAATAGATGACATATTTTGAAAACAAGTCATCTTCCTGAATTAAGACCATGCCAATGGTTGATTCTGCTGTAGCCATATATAATAGGAAATCCTTGTTATAGTTAGGTGGACGGAGCAGAGGGGTAGTTGTGAGTGCATGTTTCAATTCGGTGAAAGAGCGTTGAGCGACATCGTCCCAAAAAAAGGGAATGTCTTTTTTAAGTAAGCGCATAAAGCCCTTGGTGATCTCGACGTAGTTAGCAATAAAGAATCTTAGAAAATTCGCCTTGCCCTGTAGACTTTGAAGTTGAAGGATTGTGCGTGGGGGGGGAAACTAAATTATTGCCTCAACCTTGAGAGGATCGACCATTATCCCTGTTGTTGACACT
Organism: Picea mariana; assembly: GCA_032191745.1. Classification (NCBI taxonomy): domain Eukaryota; kingdom Viridiplantae; phylum Streptophyta; class Pinopsida; order Pinales; family Pinaceae; genus Picea; species Picea mariana. The sequence goes on along the minus strand of JASDQU010100443.1, from coordinate 12,788 downwards.
ATGAAACCTAATAATTGTCCTAACGTTACACAGAAGCTGCACTTGTTTGGATTCAAGCGAATCCGAAAATTCGCCTCGCCCTGTAGACTTTGAAGTTGAAGGATTGTGCGTGGGGGGGGCAACTAAATTATTGCCTCAACCTTGAGAGGATCGACCATTATCCCTGTTGTTGACACTATGAAACCTAATAATTTTCCTAACGTTACACAGAAGCTGCACTTGTTTGGATTCAGGCGAATCCGAAAGTAGTGACAAAGTTCAAAGATAAGTCTAAGGTGTGTGGGATGATCCATTCTCTTGCGAGATTGAGATGCTAAATCATCTAAGTAAGCCTTGACTATATGCTTGAGGTCATGGAAAGAAAAAGACATTGCCCGCTAAAAGGTGGCTCCAGTTTTTCTGAGACCAAAAGGCATCTTACGATACGTGAATGTACCCCATGGACAGATGAATGTTGTTTTGTGTTGGTCTTCGAGTTTGATTTGTATTTTATTATATCCCAAAAAACCGTCCATGAAAGAAAAGGCTTTGCAACCCGCACATTAATCAATGATCTAGTCGATGAACGGTGTGGGAAAATTATCTTTGGGGCATGCCTTGTTCAAATCATGGAAATCGATACATACATGAATTATGCCTTGTTTTTTATTGACTGGCACAGGGTTTGACACCCATTGGGTCAAATGGATAGGATAGATAAACCTGGATTTTAGCAATTTCTCAACCTCAATCTTAATGGCTACTGCTTTCTTAAGATTAACTGGACGAAGATTCTGTTGAACTGGCTTGGCATCATGATACGTTGTGATTTCATGTTCAACTATTTTTGGCTCAATGTCTGGCATTTCCTCGTAAGACCAGGCGAAAACGTTGTGGAATTCTTTAAAAAGATCTATGTAGATTTGAATCTCTTCACGGGAGAAGTCATCTCCAATGAAGACATTCTCCATGATGCCAAGGTTTTGGGAGATATTGATCAGTGAGGTTTCAGTGATAGTTTCCATATTACCCTCAGCATAAACCTCATGTGTAGCTAATGGATTAATAGGAAAAGACCAATCTCCCGTCATAGTCACAATGAATTCTCCCGCTTCAATTTGGTTTTACTCTGGGATGAAGTATGATCTATGATGAAGATCTTCCTAGGGTTTATCTGAACTAGTCATTGCTTCAATTATTGCTTCATCAAAGGGAAATACTAAGTCTAATGAATCGGTGTGAGCGAGAGAACCCTAAGCCCAAATAGTCTCTAGAAGTGGATCAAACTCTTGTGCAGGAGCTAGATCAATGTGGGCTAAAGTTTGCTGAACTAAAGAGTATGCTACTTCAACTATGGACAATGGCATGGACATGCCTGGGTGCCCTGTGCCATCCATCATGGCCGATGGGGAAGGAAGTATCCACGTATCGTCGAAGTAAGTCATGTGGAATGACGAAACTTGAAAAATATCAACCTTATGGTGATTGGATATAAACTTGATATCACCTTGAGGAGGTGGGTAATCGAAGGTACCCATCAAAGATGGGCACAAACCAACCCCTACATTGACGACACCTGGTTGAGGACTATCAATCATCGGGACCATGGATGCCCCCAATACAGGGTGAAGTCTAGAGAAGGACAATTGATCGATGGTCACTATCTGGCCTCCGTGTGGAAACAACAAGACCCAGAAAACTGTAGCAACCATGGCATAAGTCCAACTCCTTCCTAACAAGAGGTTATAGTCAATGGGAGCATTGAATACCTCTACTTCAACACACACGATCTTCCCTCCTAACTGCATGGGGAAAGAATGAACATTACCATGTGGTCGGAATGAATGACCATCAAAAGCGGTGAGGAGAGTAGGTGATGGAGACAAAATGGGTTGGCCAATGACCTTCCAACATGCCAACGACATAATGCATGTTGAGGCGCCCTCATCAACCACAGTGTGGAAGATATTCTGAGTAAAATTTTTCATGGGATAAGCCACTACTATCTGAAACACAACGTGGTAAGGCAGATGATGTTTTAAGTCGGTTGTATCTAGCATGATTGTACCCAAATTACAAGTCTTGGTAGATCCTAAAGAAGTTAACAAGGCTTTCCTCTGGGAAGGGCAGCTTTGGAGGACCTCCAAAGTGGACATTGCACAAGGGGTTTGTGATAAATCCTCCACCACAGAGTAGTTCTAGGCGGCCCTTGCATTTGGGTTATGAGAATCTTTTTTGAATGCACCTTTGGGAATGTGTGTCATTGTTTTTCCCAATGTCTTCTCAATCTATAGAGGAAGAGAGGGGAGTTCAGCTTCTTAACCCTTCTCAGAAGTGCTTGGTTTATTATAGTCATGCACTCTAGTCGATATAAAATCATCACCCCTCACCATACATACGTTCGTGGATGTGGGGTTGTTCGCAGGCAAAGAGGGGTCTTGGCTGCCCCCTTCTATGCTTGCAGAGGCTTGGGTTATATTTTCCCATGTTGAAATGGATTAGTCAACACAACCGGTTGTTGCTATGTTACAAACTTTTGGGATTCTGCAAGTCGAGGACATAGATGGGTCGATTGGTCTTCCGCACACAAGTTGCATGGATACCTCACCTTTCATTTTTCAGTGTTGTCCCTGCCAACATTATCGGTAGGTTTTTTATCCCCCTTACCCTTCTTTCGTTGTTTTTTCTTTCCTTCAAGTAGTTGGGTGGCCTTTGGGTTAGTCGATTGCACTATGTATACCTCCAACGTTTTGGTAGGGGGAGAAACCAAAGTAGTAGTTTGGCTGGCTGCTATGTGTTGTATAGATAATTACTGCAACTGCTTCATCAATTGCTCAGTGGGATTTGTTTGTGCGAAACCAACAATACCATCGACATGTGGTCCAACTCTCTGTCTAGTTTTATCAAGTATTGAACGTGGCACATCTGGCAAGATGTTGTATAATAAACCAAACTGAGAATAGATGAGCTCAAATTGTTGAGCTCTCATGATGGTGTCTTCTTCAGAGAATACTCCTGATGTTGCGATGTCTTTGGATAACTATGGGACCAAAGAATTAAGGAACCACTCAAGAAGGAATGCTGGTGGGACTGGCACCTTAATTAAACTCTTCCAGCGTCTCCATTCTCGGATGTGATCAGAGATATGGTCAACTGGCATCTGTTCGAAATTGGCCAACAGCTCTATGCCAACGTTGTATCTCACAGGTAACTAGAAATGATTTAGGAAATCCATCGCTAGTTCACCGAAGGAATAGTATCTTGAGCGATCGAGCTCAATGTACCATTTCATGGCACTCCCAATGAGAGTATGTTGAAACAATCTCAATTGTACGGAATCATCTTTCAATGAGTTAGATGAGCACTAAAGATGGAAGGTAGTCACATGATCTCCTGGATCTTCGTTAGGCTTGGCTTCAAATGTTGGAATGTCCGAAGGAAA
>JASDQU010100442.1:1382241-1401401 GCA_032191745.1 Picea mariana | reverse complement strand
ATTATAATATTTTTCTATTATTTATAATTGACACTTAGAAATCTTGGTTGTAAATCTTCCTTTTGAATATTTTATTATTATTATGATTTTTTTTTGAAAATTTAAAACTATTAAATAAAATTTAAAAATAATAAATATCTTTTAAAAACATAAAAAATGTAAATTATCTAATATATTATAAATTTAATTTTATGAGATATTAATATTATGATTTTTTTTCAAACTTTAAAAACTATATTAAACAAAATTTAAAAGGTTATAAATATGTTTTAAAAAGAGATAATGTAATGTAAATTATCTCATATATTATAAATTTTATATTTTATGAGATATTAATATTATGATTTTTTTTCAAACTTTAAAAACTATATTAAACAAAATTTAAAAATTATAAATATATTTTAAAAAGAGATAATGTAAATTATCTAATATATTATAAATTTTATGAGATAAGTAAAGTAAAGGATATTTTTTCATCATTTAACAAATAAATTACTTGGTAATAATAACTAAATTATATTTATAAATTTTATGATTATAGTGTTTTTTTAATTGGAAAAAAAAAACTTTAAAATATATAAAATAAATTGTTTGGTAATAATAACTAAATTATATTTATAAATTTTATGATTATAGTGCTTTTTTTTAATTGATTTTTTTTTTTAAATATATAAAATAGCTAAAACGTTTTATAAGGATATTTTTAAATTTATATTGAAGGATTTGTTTTGTAAGCTAGTTGTTTATATGAATTTTGATGAACGGAAATTGCATAAGGTGTTTTAGAGACTAGTGTTGACGTTGTCATATAAGGAAACCAATCTCACCACAAGTTAAAAAAGTTCCATAAAATCTTGTTGTAATTGTTGCTAGTTGATATAATTACAAAATTTAGATTGTAGAAAACTATTCTAGGCCTATGAATGTACCAACAAAGAGGTCTTTTTAGTTTGATAGGTTAGACAAAAGCTACAAAATAATAAAAAAATAAGAGTCCATGATAGATTATTTGCTAATGTAGTTGTAGGGAAAGGCATGCCTGGACGAATCCAACCACTTGGGGGCCATTGTTTCCTAAAGCAGTTCCTCTTTTGTGCGTTGTTGTGTAGGGTTCATCGCGCACGGACCCATAAGCCATTCCAGGCATTTTCCCATCAACACTTGGAGGAATTTCAGCTCACCATTGTCTTGGCGCAACTCCATGATGACTTCTCTCTAAGTATCAGTGAAAACTGGGTGAGGAGGGGGTGTAGGAAAAGAGTTGGAGGTTTCTTCTAGGTGGGGGAAATGGGTGGCGGTGTCGGAGGTGGTCACGGGAGTGGAAGAAGGCTTGCTATCTTTATCTTCGACTGGAGGGGAGAAGGTTATATAAACCATTAGGGAGTCCCAGGGACAAACATATCAAGGACTAGGTTGACAACGTGTGTAGGGGGTTCGACACCCATAACATAGTGAGAGCTAGCTCGAAGTGATCATGCACATTCTATGGGCATGAGTGAGAACCAGTAGAGACGAGGGTTGCAGAATATGGAGGTGAAGGGGAACCTCGTGACTAGGAAGAGAGACTTGTAGCCAAGTGAAAGCAGCGAACGAAGATAGACAAACCGAAGATCTTGCAGAGCGGGAGGAATAGAAAAATAAGGTGTCTTCCTAGTGAAGACAAAGGTTTTAAGACTCAATGGGAGCGGGAGGTCCATTAAGATCGCACGAGTGACAATCAAGGTGGATGCTAACTGTAGGGATGTCTACTGGAGTGGGTAAGTCTGGTGTTAATGATCATCGCTAGAGCATTGAACAATGTTGTGGATTGCTAGTGAAGTGAATTCCAGGTGGCACCCCATCCGCGGTATATTGAATGATATTATTTGAAAGGATTATTTTTATTTATTTCTTTATATTTTTTATGTTTATTTTTATAAAAAAATTTAAATGATATAAAATATGAAAATTTTCTTAAATTTTACGTATAAATTTTGATTTTTAGAGGTTCTCAAATCTTAAAAAAAAATAAAATTATAATCATCAATAATTTAACTATAAAAAATAATTCTTAAAAAAATAAATTGAAAAATATATAATCATCAATAATTTTTTTTTTTTTTTTTTTTAACTGAGACGGTTATGTTTTATTAATAAAAAGGGTTAGGTTGGGCAACGCCTAACAACCGATACATTCTTCAGGTAACCATAAGCACATCATCCCACTCAGGGGATTGTTGCCTTGATCGGTAGATCTACATTTATACTAATCATACCACTTTGTAGAGTACATCCTATGTTTGCCAATCTGTCCGCTTCCTTGTTTAATCCCCTGAGAATGTGGAAAAATTGAGCCGAGAAAAAACCTCTCAAGATTTTCTTCAATCTTGTTAGCTGCTTGTTTAGCACCAGATCCTTAAGCTCTTTCTCACTTACTAATGCTTTTATCCGCATTTCCGAGTCTCCAAATACTAAGATTTCACTTGGGTTTTCCTTTCTAGCCATTTGGCAAGCTTTCAATAGTTCGAGAATTTCTGCTTGATTGTTGGTTCTCATTCCAAGCCCCCAACTAAATTCTTCTTTGATCCCTTTGGAGGCTCCATCAAAGAAAATTGTACACTTGCCCTGGGATTTCCACCACTGCTGGAATCTTTCCTGTGAATCTCAAATTTTCCATCTTTCCTTTTGGTTTGGGCGTATGTTTGCATGAATTCTAGATTTGCAGGTATAAGCATCCAGCCACGTCCTTTCTTCAATTCGAAGAGAGCTTTCATCTTTGATGGGAAAGTAATTCAAGGTTTCTAAGAGGAGATTCTTTGCGCGGGCAACCACCTTTGCTGGTGACCATTCAGTATTGTTGAAGATAATTTCGTTCCTGGCGAGCTAGAGCTTCTAGCAGACATACTTTAGGGCAGCTATCCACACCCGTTGCCATATTGATTTGCTCATGATGTTCTAAGGGTAGTTTTCTTTCCAAGAGGAAAACATGATGTCTACTAAGTTCAGTGGTGGAGGACAAACATTCATCCCATTCAGAAAAATGTACCAGACCTCCTTCGCAAACTCGCATTCTATAAAAAGGTGATCAGAAGTTTCCAATGCACTTTTGCAGAGAACACATTGGTGTGGGCCTGCTATATTTCTCTTGCACAAGCTATCCCTAGTCAAAAATTTTTTATGCATCAAAGTCCAAAAAAAGAAGTTGATTTTGGGGATGTTGAAGCTGTCCCAAATCTGCTTCCAAAATGACTCCTGGTGAGTCAAATCCTTTCTAGTTTGCATCAGTAGATACCCTTGGCTTGCTGAATACACTCCCGTCTTGCCCCAGCCCTAGGAGTCTTCTTCGTCAATGCGCACTGGGGAAAAATTAGAGATAGAATCTATGAGAACATCTAACTGTGGTTTTAATTACTCAGGAATTCTTGGAAAGATCCAACACTGCCAGTTCCCATCGCTGTCCCACTCCAAGATGTCTTCAATTTTCCTGATTCCTTTCGCAAATAACCAAGATCTTAACTTTGATATTTCATTGACTTCTGCTAGAGGGGGGTGGCCCATAAAACTATCTCTCAAAGTGTGGTATTTTTACCATTCCTAGGAATTTGGTATAGGTAAGATCTGAAGAATTCGATACCTCTTCTACACAGCTTCTAGGCCAGCGTGCCTTTGGGATTTTTCTCCACCGTGAAGTGTTTATCGACTGATTTTTGACTTATTTAATCTTGAAAATATGGTTGACTCGGTGATTTGGCTCAGCATATAGCTACCATAGTAATTTGCATCCCATGGCTAAATTAACATGCAGGGGATCTCAAATTTGCAGTCCACCTTCGATGAGAGGCGTTTTCACTATGTCCTAACTGATCAAATGAAATCTATTGTCATTTCCACGTCGTCCTTTCCATAGGAAATTGCACACAAGGCTGGAAATCTGATCGGAGATTGCTTTTGGGGCTAGCATAAGAGAAGCCTGGTATGTGGGCAGTGCTGTGAGAACTGACTTAATTAACGTGATTTTTCCTCCAGTGGTGAGCCAAAAGCCTCCCCATGCTGCAATTTTCTTTTTGAACTTCACTATTACTTCATCCCACAGCTGGTTTCTGTTAGAGCCCAACATTAATGGAAGGCCCAGATATTTAATTTTATCCCAGACAATGTATCCTGCAAAGCCCAGATCGCTTGCTATTTTCTCAATTGTGTGTTTGTAATGTCCCCAAGGCCAAGCCCTGATGTAAATCTTGCATTATGAATTGTTAGTATGTTTTATTAGGTTGGTGAGCCAAGTTTATATAAGCTGGGGGCTTATGTGATTATTAGGCCAGGGAGCCTAAGTGTTGAAGGCTAAGAGCCTGCTTTTATATATGTAATCATGTAGAGTATTAATAAAAATATAAACACCACCACATGCAGGCCGACACGATGAATGAGTGATGGGGGACTAAGAATCCACAGAGTGGGCAAGGGATTACGGGCTAGAAGGTGGGAAAAGGGGCTAAGTGTTGAGCCTAGCGGCTTAAGCCTTGGGAATAATATTTTAATATTATTCCAAAAGATGTGTGCATTATATGTTTTAACCTAAGTCCTTTTGGAAGGACATGTGATTTTCCAAATGCTGGGAGGAACGCATGCTGAAGGAACGCATGCAGTCACATGGGTGACAAGTGTCAACCTTGGCACATGCAATAAAAGTCTGAGATGAGCCGTGTTGGGGGGTTCCTCCTCCATCTGACCCTGGACTATCCTGAGCGTGAACTGTGTGACGTCTACAAGAGACCCTCGTGCAATTCAGAAACGGGGAAAAAGCCTGTGTTTGTTATGCAAATATGTGTACACCCTCTGTTCTGAGAGCCGAGAAGACTATGTTCATTTTTGAAAAGCCCGCTTCACTCTCCCCGTTCTGAACCAGGGAGTCTGTGTAATTCCCTGCAGGAATCGCTTGTCACATAATTCCAAAAATCAACATTGTGAGACCTTGACACCATTGCTGAGCTTGTCTGAGAAGCCCAAGTCTGTATTCCCGGTTGACTGTCGTGGTCATGCAGATATGGAATGCACGTGACTTGATGTCCAGTGCAGGTTGTAATTGAGCCTGTGTATGACATCTCTCCAGGTGAGGGAGGTGATTGTGGTTGGAAGAGGCAGGTTGTCAGGCCTGTGAGCAACTCTTTCCAGGTGAGAGAGTTTGTTGGGAAGTGGTTTCTTCCAGAGAATGTCGAACACTAGCTTCGACTCTGAGACTTCCTGATCTAGCCTGTTGCCGAGACCCAGAGAGGGAGGTTAGCACCGATGGACTGTGCTTGTGAAGGCGTATACTCCCGGGCGAAACAGGCATGTGGGGAATGAGAGTTTGGTAGTAGTGGGCGTAAGATGGAATCTTGGTAAGAATCCTTCCAGATTTCTATGCTATTTTCCCTGTAACCTCAGCCTAGCCTAGGATTCCTTGCCTTAGGGTGGAGCTTAGTCCCAACTCGGGGGTGACCCACTGTTGAGCTGATGAGCAGTGCGGTCTAAGGCTGGGAGGTTCGTGGAAGGTCTGCACTTGGTTGGTGGAACTGCCACTGTTTCAAAGATAAGTACCAGATGATGCTTTAATTATGTTTTTGTATCTCTGTGTATTATAATTATCATGCATTCTGCTATGCATTTGGATTAATGTTACTGCCATGGATTATTTATGTTAGTAATAATTCTTATGCTTACTCTGAGCTTAAATGTATTTATTTTCTTAAATGCATATGGATTATATAATGCCTGTATGAGTCATGTAAAACGTGTGTACAGATTGGTAACATAGAGCGATAAAAGCCTTGGTAGCAGAAAAGGTGCACTACAGTTTGGTATCAGAGCCAAGGTTTTGACGCTGAGCCTAGATGGGCCAGTTGAGTGGTCTTTGGACTGAGGGTGTGAGGAGAAATTGTGTTTGGAGGACCAATTTCGGACCCTGGATTGCTCTGGAGTGTTAAGTAGTTACTTGACCGTGCTTACGAGCTTAGGGGTATAGCGGTGTTATGAAACTGTAGCCAGTGTGGTATAAGTCCACAGGGAGAGAGGACTCCACACTAGAAGTGCTAGAGACTTAGGATCTGTTCGGGACGGAAGGCGAACCCTTGTGACCATCAGATATGGAGAATGTGCACAAGGCTTAAATCCCTTTGGAGTTGCACAGGAGTGTGGAAATCGGGATACAGGAAATCCCAAATTAGTCAGGACCGTCCATCAGAAAGAACGTGTGGAGAGCGATCAGCCTTTCGCTGACTTGTAACTTGAAATGATCAAAGGGTGAGTTCGTGAGAATTTACGAAACACGAATTCATGATTGGATCATAACCTTCGATCTAAGAGAGATTTGGACCATTAATTGTCCAGGAAGAAATCGACGTTTTGGGAGATGGGAAGTGAGGAGAGGTGAACACCTCCGAAACCCGAAACCCCGAAATACCGAAAAAATCTACACCGTAGATCGTGGGGAGAAGAACTTGATTGTTGGATCAAGTAGTTTAGTAACAGTGATTTCAGGATTTCGGCAAGTGGAAGTTCAAGATGTGTGGATGCACGAACTTTCGATGCCCGAAACGCTGAAAGGATCTGCACCGTAGATCTGAGAAAGATTTGACCGTTGGATTTTACTTGGAATGGACATGGACACATGGATGTGTACCACGTGCCAGTGGGTCGAGAAGAAAAGCGAGAGTGGTGGGACCCGATGACGTCGTTAAAAGCGACGTGGACCCTCATGAACATGCCATGTGCCACCGTGGTTGTGGGTGACCACTGTGCTATGTGGGCCCGAAGGGTAAAGTAAATCAGAATTTCGGAATTCAAGAATTGAAATGACAAGAGGTGGGGAGTCATTGCATAATGAACTCCCGAGTGTCGAAAACCTAAAGTCCTGGGTATCACAAACCCGAAGGCCCGAAAGTCCCGAAATACCAAAAATTGAAGTTTCGAAAACCTGAAAAGTACAGAGCCGAGCAGAGCTCAGAAAATTCGTGAAATTGAAACATTTTCACAAATTGGATTGTTTATGAATGATGAAGGAATTGTCAAGAAATGAAGGCTTGACAAACTCTAGTCGTCTGTGCATTGTATTGCAGAAGGTTGACGAGTGCCAGAACTATTTTGGAATTGCCACAAAGTGCAAAGAAATGGAAGAGACACATAATGCTTTTAGTTCAGAAAACAAAGATCAGAAGAGATAGCGTAGATATTTTGTAAGTAGAGAGTGCATATCAAGCGCAAGGAGTGCTTATAGAGGGAACTTGTTTTAAGTTTGAAAGATTCCAGGAGATGAGCGTAGAGGGTGTGAATGGGCACCGGAAAGTCTTTCAGAAAGAACATAAGGGTCAAGTTCCTTTGAGACTGAGTCAGTTAAAATCTCAGTGAGAAACAATGCAAGTTCGCACGCTGAGCACAAGTGTGCGGCAAGGTGAAGTTAAAATTTCATTAACCAAAGCTTGGGAAGGAAAACACCGTAGAATTATTTAAGATCCTTCAAGTTAGGGAGGAAGTCAATTCCAAAAGAATTGACGCCAAGATATTTGGAAAGAAGTGATTGAGAATTGGAACGAACGGTCATAATTCTCAGTGGATAACTCGCGAAATCGCGGGGACCATAAGATAGCTAGAAGATAAAAGGTGGTTAGTGGATGGAGAAACTTGCCATCCTATGATTCAAAGTAAACATGGGTCATTGATCATGGTTGGTTTTGAACCGTTGGATCATTTCGTGAATTCGAGGATCATGAACTTAGAGCACAAGCCAAATTCTTGGTCACTCCAAGTCCCGAATTGCGAAAAAGATTAACAAGGGTAGAATCAGACAGTGGAGCGCTTCCAGGAAGAAGTGCCAAAAACCCGTGAGCCGTCAGATCCAGCCAACTGCGAGGAGGATAACGCTAAGATTCGTTTAGTACTCGAAAACTCAGGGGAGGTATTGAACCATTGATCTCAAGGAAGATCGAACCATTGATTCCTTTCATTGGGAAATCGGAAAATCCAAAGTTTGGAAAAAAAAAGGAATTTGTTCTCGAAAATCCCGAAACGCGAACTTCCGATTCGCGAGGAGAGATCTAGACCATTGATTCAAGGTGAGTGTCAGCCCTTGATCTAACGCACTTGAATTCTATGAAGACGAAAGTTAAAAAGGGAAGATAACTGTTTTCACGAAAAAGGATCCACACCGATGGATTATGAGGAGCTTTGAGTCGTTATATCTGACTCAAGTGCATTTCGTAAAACTAGAGACCGGAAGAAAAGAAGGAGAAACTATTTTTGGAAACCTCGAAATGCGAATTGTCGATTCGCAAGGAATTGACCCGGACCGTCGAATTCGGAAATATGTGGACCTTGATTTGAGGCAAATGGGGTTTGAGAGTTCAGACCTCGGGAGAAAGGAGGAGAGCTAATCCTTAAATTTCGCGAAGGGTAAAGTCCCGTAGCATTCGGAAGTTGGGGCCCCAGGTTATAGCTAGAGGTCATGTTGGTGGAAGTTAAAGAAAGAGCTAGCACGCGCTAGACTCTTGTTTCTAATTTCTGGGATACAGAGAGTCGAGGGTGACTCATATTGAAACGCCCGGTATGTGAAATCCCAAAACGTGTTCTGGATAGGTGCGTGGTCATAACCGGTGGCAATGTGGGAAAAAATTGTGCCACCACTAGTTCTCGCAAGAGAGTTTTTGCGCAAGGCCTATGGTTTTGTTTCGTGGAGGTTCTAGTAGGGACCCGAAGAGCTACTCCAACTCAAAGAGATGAAGACCCATTCACTGGGAGGTCAGCAGACCCCGCTGAGGTGGGGAAACTGCATTGAAGGTACTTAGGGTAGGAATAATCATGCACAATGATTACAGTGGAGAGCACAAGAAGATTCAGGAATCCTGGAATAATTGAATGCTTCTGGGATCTGTAAGAAAAAGTGTTAAAGGGAGAAAGAAGTTGCTGCAATTTGTAGCAGCAAGTATGTTTTGGCTCATTGGGATAGCCAGAGGAAAGAATCCTTGCAAGTTGCAAGTGTTGTTGGTAATGTTGTTGCATAATGAAGGAAGCAACAGAGAGTTGAAGTGTTGGTTATAAGATTGATAAAGAAGCATGAAAGCTTCTACTGCTATCAAATATTCAGGTAGTATAAATTTTAATGGCAGTCATGCAGGTATGAGTTTTTATCACTCTTTTTGCATAATTGTTGAAAGGAAATTATGGTAAGAATTTCCTCATCCAGAGCTATGTTATTAAATCACATGATTATATTATTTGAATGCATACCACTGGATGTGGTAAAGGATGTAGGCCTGTGTTAATTCAAAGCTTTTTAGCTTCTGAATGTACACATCGGCATAGTAGAATGTCATGTTAATTTGGTTATGGGGTGATAACCAAAGAATTAAAAGATAAGAATTTGTTACAAGAATGAATGCCTGAAAGCTAGTCATGTATGAGACTAGGACATGGCTGGATATGGCAAGGTACAGATATGGAAAGATTATGAGCCACATCAGATACTAGAAGCTTCCTACTTTTAAATAAACTTGGACCACAATGTTTTTCTAACACTAAGGAACACCACAGAATTATATTCTTGGTGTAGTGTTTGGGTCGGAAAGGAAGGCATCCAATTAACTGGAAAGGTAATGGGAAGTGTATGGAGAATGTGGCAACACATTGGCCAAAATTCCAACTCATGGATGGTGAGATACATGACTGAGATAGAGAGTGTTATGTAATTCAATGCAAGGTGCACTGAATAAGAATGCATTGAGAATCACACTCATGCATAATAAGTGACAAAATTGCATACTAAGTGCAATGGTTGAATATGTTTTGTAAGTACATGCATATATATTATTGCATGGAAATAATTATGCTAATGGCTGAAATGTTGCTAACCACTGAAACTGAGAACATTTCAGGAACTGTTAAACATTGCAACAAGAAAGTTACAAGCCAGGTAGTCACAGGAATGGAGACTACATTTATGTTCACAAAATTGAAATAATGAACTCACTGATGTTAACTGAGGACATGCATATGCATAGAATGACAAGTCATTCTATTGGTCAAGTTGTTTGGTAATTGTGATTGAATTGCCAGGTGCAAAAATTCTAGGATTATTGCATAAGATGTTGTACATATTGAATTATGATGTACAGAAAATATCAAAAATTTGTTGGCAGTATGCAAGATGAAGTCTTGTAGGAAAATTGTAGGCAGTTTTTTGCCTGTGTAAAAATCACAGGGATGACCGCATTGATAATGTGGCAATAGCCAAGATGAATCATGAAATAGGACATCATGTTTTGGGAATAAAAGTTGAATTTCCTTTCAAATTAATTGGAATTCCTAAATGAATTCTTGTATTTTCTCTCATGATAACTGCATGTGGTTGATGTAGATGAGATAATGTTGATAAAAGTTAAAATGTTGGCTACAAAGAGTATATCGGGAAGATGCTGCTTGGAAACCTTTGCGGGCAGTTGGAACTCATGGAGCCACGGTGCTTTAAGACTTCTGATCTGGCCTGTTTCCAAGCCCAAGGAAGGGAGGTGTAGCACCGATGGACTGTTCTTGTGAAGGTGTATACTCCCAAGTGGGACAATCATGTGGGGAATGAGAGGCTGTTGGTTGGAGTACTGCCGAGGTTTGAATGGTTGGAGTGTTGGTGAGGTCTGGTACCTTGGCCTAGACCACGTGGATAAGGATTGTGGACCATGGCTATCTTGGGAAGCCATTGCCCGATGGAGTCATAGCTCTACTCTGGGGTGGGAGGTCTTCTCACTCAAAAGATAAGTACAATTCTCTATTTATTATATGATGTGTATGTTGTATATAGTTTTAATGTTATTGAATTTGTTTGTATATACATACATATACATTGCATACATGATTGCATTACTGTACCCACGAATGTACCTAAGGTGTCTCATATTTCATTACTTAAGAAATCTATATACCTGATGCTAATTATGTAATCTATTGGAATATGATTCAGGTGGAACCAGAAAGTGTCCTACAAGTGCATCTTGTGTGCATATTGGACAGGAAAAGCAAATAGCTCTGGAATCGAGCTATAGAGCTTGTAAAGGTCCAGTGGACCTGATACGGTCTTGAGGACGCAACATGGGAGAATGCAGATGATATGTGGGTAGAGTGCCCGCATCTTTTTGAAAATTTTGAAAGGCTTACAGAGACAGTGTAAGGTTGCACCGAGGACAATGCAAAAATAAGGGAAGGGGGATTGTAATGTCCCCAAGGCCGAGCCCTGATGTAAATCTTTCATTATGAATTGTAAGTATGTTTTATTAGGCTAGTGAGCCAAGTTTATATAGGCTGGGGGCTTATGTGATTATTAGGCCAGGGAGCCTAAGTGTTGAAGGCCAAGAGCTTGCTTTTATATATGTAATCATACAGAGTATTAATAAAAATATAAACACCGCCGTGTGTAGGCTGACATGATGAATGAATGATGGGGGACTAAGAATCCACAGAGTGGGAAAGGGATTAGGGGATGGAAGGTGGGAAAAAGGGGATAAGTGTTGAGCCTAGGGGCTTAAGCCTTGGGAATAATATTTTAATATTATTCCAAAAGATATGTGCATTATATGTTTTAACCTAAGTCCTTTTGGAAGGACATGTGATTTTCCAAATGTTGGGAGGAACGCATGCAGTCGCATGGGTGACAAGTGTCAACCCTGGTGCATGCAATAAAAGGCTAAGACGAGCCGTGTTGGGGGGTTCCTCCTCCATTCAACCCTGGAATATCCTGAGTGTGAACCATGTGACCTATGTAAGAGACCCTCGTGCAATTCGGAAATGGGGAAAAAGCCTGTGTTTGTTCTGCAAATCTGTGTACACCCTCTGTTCTGAGAGCCGAGAAGACTGTGTTTGTTTCTTAAAATCCTGGTTCACTCTCCCCGTTCTGAACCAGGGAGTCTGTGTAATTCCATGTGGGAATCGCTTGTCATGTAATTTCGAAAATCAACACCGTGAGACCTTGCCGCCATTGCTGAGCTTGTTTGAGAAGCCCGAGTTTGTATTCCCGGTTGACTGTGGTGGTCATGCAGAGATGGATTGCACATGACTTGATGTCCAGTGCAGGTTGTAATTGAGCCTGTGTATGACCTCTCTCTAGGTGAGGGAGGTGACTGTGGTTGGAAGAGGTAGGTTGTCAGGCCTGTGAGCAACTCTTTCCAAGTGAGAGAGTTTGCTGGGAAGTGGTTTCTTCTAGAGAATGTCCAGCACCAGCTCCGGCTCTAAGACTTTTTAATCTGGCCTATTGCCGAGACCCAGAGAGGGAGGTTAGCACCAATGGACTGTTCTTGTGAAGGTGTATACTCACGGGCGGAACATGCATGTGGGGAATGAGAGTCTGGTAGTAGTGGGCATAAGATGGCATTTTGGTAAGAATCCTTCCAAATTTCTATGTTGTTTTCCCTGTAACCTCAACCTAACCTAGGATTCCTTGCCTTGGGGTGGAGCTTAGTCCCAAGTCGAGGGTGACCCACTGCTGAGCTGATGAGCAGTGCGGTCTAAGGCTGGGAGGTTTGTGTAAGGCCTGCACTTGGTTGGTGGAACTGCCACTATTTCAAAGATAAGTACCAAATGATGCTTTAATTACGTTTTTGTATCTCTGTGTATTATAATTATCATGCATTCTGCTGTGCATTTGGATTAATGTTACTACCATGGATTATTTATGTTAGTAATAATTCTTATGCTTACTCTGAGCTTAAATGTATTTATTTTCTTAAATGCATATGGATTATATAATGCTTGTATGAGTCATGTAAAAGGTGTGTACAGATTTGTAACAGAGAGTGATAAAAGCCTTGGTAGCAGAAAAGGTGCGCTACAGTGTTGCTCTATGTTCCAACCATACACAATGCTTTTCCTCTCACTTATTAGAGCTCCCACGATGCTACAAATTTTTTGAAGAATATGTTTAAAGGAATTTTTTATTTTCGGAGAGGCTACCCCCAGCATTAAAGAATCATCTGTAAACAGTGCGTGATTCACTGGATCAATTCCTTTAACAATTCGAATCCCCGGTATGCTGCCATCTTGTTTTTTAGAGGATAGCTTCCTGCTCAAGGAGTCTGCCATCAAAATGTAGAGGAATGGGGATAGAGGGCAGCCTTGCCTCAATCCCCTTGTGGATATGAAGAAATTAGCAGGCCTTCCATTTACCAGAGGTGCGATCCAATCTTTTCTAAACAGGATTTGATGAGATTGATGAGCTCTTGGCTGAATCCAAAGGAAGATAGAAACCTGTACAAAAATGAGCGATTAACTCTATCAAATGAATTACACGTATCCAGTTTGATAAGCATACCTTGTTCTTTTCGGGAGTGGCTGGAATGCAGAGCTTCTTGGACTTGAATTACATTTTCCATGATATGTCTTCCCTTCACAAACCCCCCTTGAGCTGGAGAAATTAATTTTTGCAGCAAGGGTTTGATTCTATGCACCAAGAGCTTAGCAACAATCTTGTAGAAAGCATTGCAAAGCGAGATCGGCCTATATCTTTCAAAGGTTGCTGGATTCGCTTCCTTGGGGATTAAGGCAAGAAAGGTAGAATTTATTCCACCTCCAATCTTTGCTTTCCTCAAAAATCCATGAATCATTCTAAGGAGATTTGTCTTGATTATCTCCCAGCATAATCTGTAGAAATGGATTGAAAATCCATCTGGCCCAGGGGCTTTGTCTGGCTCCGTGGACCAGACTATTTTTGAAATTTCTTCTTCCGTGATGGGGCTCAACAGATTGTTGTTTTCATCTATGTTAACTGATTTCAGAATATGTGCAAGGAAGTCTGTAATGTCTTCTTCGCTCCCCTCCCTTTCAGCACTGAGTAGATTTTGAAAATGTTTCCCAGTAGCTTCCTTTATTTGATCAAATCCTTTGCACACCTGCCCGCTGGAAGTAGTAATTTCTGCTATGTGATTTCGCGAAAGGCGAGCCTTGTATTGTCTGTGAAAGTATGTGGTGTTTCTGTCTCCAGCTTTTAACCACAAGCTACGAGACTTGATTCGCCAGTATTCTTCTTCACTTCTGAAGGAGCTATAAGTGTTCCTTTGGGCTGTTTTTTCTTTGTCTAACTCCGTGGGGGAGATTTCTTTTTTTTCCAATTCAAATTGGAGTTCAGCTAGCTGTTGGACAACTTCTTTCCTCTAACTTGTGGGAGTTTTTAAAGCCTTCTTTATCCATTCTTTCAAGGCCATTTTTGTATTTTTCATTTTTTGCTCCCACACAAAGCTTGGGGAGCCTATAACTTCTTTTTCCCAGGATGATTGGACTGTTTCAAAAAAACCCTCTCTTTCAGCCCAAAGAGGACTAAAACAAAAAGGTAGAGGGCCTAAGTCTTCTTCATCTTTCAAACAAAGAAGGATAGGCTTGTGATCCGAGGTTAATTTTGGAAGAATCTTGGAGAAAATGATTTTATTGTCCAACATGATGGAGTTGTTGGTGAGAAATCTGTCCAGCCTAGCTGAGATATGGTTCTCTCCTGATCTATTATTGGTCCAAGTATATTCTCCTTTCACTGGCTTGAAGTCTACTAGATGCCATTGAAGCATGAGATTTTCCACTGAGTTGAGCATTGGGTCCCTGGAGTAGAAACCACCTCTCTTCTCTTTGGGGTCCTTAATAATGTTCATATCTCCTCCTATGACAATATTCTTTGGTTTGAGAAGTTCTAAATAATCCGTGAGTGTCTTCCAACACTCTCTCTTTTCAACATAGTGCACCAGAACATACATGTTAAAAAGAGCTATGGTAAAATTGCTAGTTGTATGGCGCAGCTCGGTGAAGATCCAATGTTGTGTCTCATGGGATCTTTCTAGAGAGAAGGTTTTTTTAGACCAAAATGTGCCTATTCCTCTAGTCGAGCCTCTTGCACTTACTACCTTCCCTGTATAAAATTTCCATTTTGTGTTGCTTATATTTGGAAGAAGGTCTCCTTCTATTTTTGTCTCTTGGATCATGAGTATATCTGTGGATTCCATTTTCAATAGGTCTTTAATGACCCCTACCTTTGTGGAGTTCCCCAAACCTTTGCAGTTCCAAGAGACCAACTTCATTACTTACTACTTATTGGGGTAGGTCCGCCTCCCTTGGGGATCCTGGCTCTGGTATTCCTCCCTAGAGTCATTTCTATGGTGGTTTGACTCCCAAGGGTTTTTTGTCTTTCTGATTCTTCTTCTTTGGTATCCTTGTTTGATTTCCTTCCAGCTCTCTTTGATGGCCTCTCGAAGGTCTCATCCTTTGATGAGCCAACATTTTCTACGTTTTTTTTTTTTTTTTTTATAATGTCTGCATAAGAAGGAGAGGAAATAATGCTTGGAACCGTACTTGAGAGAGGGATTTCCACTTTACCTGAATCTGGAGAGGCGGTGTTATTCAACTGGGTGAGCCCATCTCGGTCTGCTTCTAGAGGTTCTGGAGGGGTTTGGAGTGGTTCGAAGGAGTTTTTGTCTTCCTCAATGTTGATGGTTTCCTTACTTCTTGAGTTTTGGGAGTTTCCTCTATCCTGCCCTGCATTATTCCCTGTGTCTTTGCCTTTGGTTTTATTGTTCCGCCTGTTATTTACTATTTTCTTTACTTTCTTCCATTGTTCTCCTTTATCTTTATCTGTTGCCTCCTCATTCTTCTTCTTGCAGTACCTTGTGAAGTGCCCGTACTCGTGACAGTGTCAGCATTTGAAGGGAAGCTATTCGTAGTCGAGCTCCTGGATGTGGGTCCAATCTGCAACCACGAGTTTGATGGCTTCAGGTAAACCAACTTCCAGGTCGACTTCAACACATATTCTGGCACATGAGTATTGATCTTTCCTCACCGCTTGATCTATGTATCTTCCTAGAGCATTGCCAATACACTGCAGCGATCTCTGATTCCAACAGTGGAGGGGAATATGAGGAAGGCACACCCACACAGGCACAGCTGTAGGCACATCTTGTGCCGGATCGAAATTTGGTGACCATTTATTCAGGTATAGTCCTTGAGGGCCCAAAAAATATGGCCCGTTTCTAAAGATCAGGCTTCTGTCTTCTGCATTATCAAACACAAATACAAAAAACCCTTTGCCGATGAAGTGGCTTTTTATTCCTTCTGAGACCAGTGGGATCCAGTTCCACTTGATCCAATATTCAACTGCTTTCGAGGATGGCCATAGCCCTGTGAACTGGACAATGAGGCCTCTTGCGGCTAAGTTCAATGCAGATCTACAGGTTTCTTCCACAGGCAATTCCACCATGGGGATATTATCCAGTTTTTCACAAATTTTTGTTGTGTACCGGAGATCGGTCGTTTCCCAGCAGCAGCTAATAGGTTCCTGAATGCTTCGACTTCAGGGCCCAGGGGAGTAGGGGCCTCATAGCCACCTCCTTGATCCATTGTGGCATGAACCTCACGCAGGAGGGAGTAGCCTGCCAGACGCGGCTAGGGTTTTTACACTTACGAAAAAGAAAAATACTAGCTTCTTTATTAACTCTTCAACCCTGCAAGCCACGATATTTGTGACTCCTCTGACATAATCATCAATAATTTAATTATTAAAAAAATTCTTATAAAAATACATATTAAAAAATCATTATTTTTTTAGGAAATTTTAATATTTTAAAAAAGAATTCTTTAAAAAGATTAATTTGGAAAAACCATTCTTATAAAAAAAACATATAAAAATTTTTTAATTATTAAAAAAGATTAATTTGAAAAAAAAATCTTATAAAAAAACATATAAAAAATCATTATTTTTTAAGGAAATTTTAATATTTAAAAAAAAAATTTAAAAAATTAATGTGGAAAAACCATTCTTATAAAAAAAACATATCAAAAAATCATTAATTTTTTAAGGAAATTTTAATAAAATATTAATAGCAAATTCACAAATTTGTCATCATTATATTTACCATAATGTTTATAAAAAAATAAAAAATAAAAATAAAAGAGAAGGTCCTTTGACATGGAATAATATAGCTTTAATTTCCAATAATAAAATAACATGTAGATTAAAACAAAGTTGAAAGATTCATATCTCGATACCCTAAAACTTAACCTCAATATACCTATTATACAAGTCATCAATCTCCCTCCCATCTTAGGATTAAAAGAGATAATCCTATCTTTATCATTACATCAATTTATTCTCAAGGATTTTCCACAATTTCCAAACCTATATTTAAGTAGTTCAATATGACGAAAATACACAAAAGTGAGAAAATAAAGCTTTAATTAGTTGTCTCCATTTTGTTGACATTCACACCATAACACCCATTACATGTGTAGTTAACCACAAGATCTTTAGTAGCAACTAGACTCTAAATAAATGAGTTGTTGGTATGCAACTTTGTAATAATTTTTCAGGTAAATATAATCTCATAAAGTGGCTTAGTTTAGTCTAGTCTAGTTTTTTTTATTTTTTTATAAATAAGTGTTCATCCTCACATTTGTAAACAAGTTTTATTTAGGAAATATTTTTCCATTATCCTTATTGGTATATGCTCTTTGTGATTATTTACTATGAAAAGATATAATTTTTTTTAATGAAGGAACTAACATCCTTAGTTGTCTTAACTTACTTTCCAATTTCCTCAACATAGTCATCAAGCTATGATGCATTTATTTTTTCTTCATTAGTATTTTATATTCTTATTGAGGAATCTTTTTCATTTAAGTACACAATCATGACAATTACTCCAATCACAAAAAACCAGTTTAATTACCATGTCATAATAAATTGGTCATACTCTCATCGTCTGGTCAATTTGTTTCATCAAAACCCAACGTTTGGTTGCCAAGTTATCAATTGCATTGGGTAAGAGAGGAATATAAGAACAATCCGTAAGACAACAAATAATATGTTTAAGTTCACCCTCAAATATTCATCAACCAAAACCAATCATATTCATGAAAATCACATCAATAATTTTATAATGGTGTTGATACCATCCAATATAATTCCAATTTTCTATAAGTCCTAACCCATTCTAAGATCTTAAAATTTATGTACCAAATTTTATTGGGAGAAGGTGTTTAGCTCTCATTCATTTCTAATATCCAAAATCTTTTTAATCTTCTTTTCAAGACATTGTTTTACTATTAAGGAGTTTAATTAACTTACTAATTTATGTTTGATGATTTATAAGAGCATATAATTGTAGTTAATATAGGAATTTGTATTGATAAACCTCAAGTATTCACACTCTTCTAGTGGTTTTCACTATCACATCATTCTTTCATAAACTTCCATGCACATAGTTTACATATAATTCCTAATAATTTTTCAAAAGTTTTATCAATCAAGGATCTTACTGATAACCAAGTTTAAGTTCATAAGTTCAAGTAGCTCTCATCAAATATAAATTATCTTGATTTCCAACCTATATTAGGTCTTTTTAAACAATGAATGGTCATTTCCAAAAAGGTGTAAATCTAAGCACATGTAGTATCATTTTAAACATTTACATCAGTTATTACTTTTACTCATTCACTATATTCATTAACTCTACACAAAATATTTTTCACTCAAATGGTATCATAAATTTTCATTCTCGATCCCCAAAAATAGGGTCTTTTTTTTAAGCTAGAGATATGCACTTTACTCTAAAGTGATAAAATTATTGATTGATTACCAAATTAACTACAAGTTTCAAAGAGGAATTCTTAACCTAGCAAAATGGAGATTACTTTTCATACTTTCTTGTTTTTTCTAATTTTGTCCCCTCCATAATTTCTTCATTTCAATTTAATAAGTTAATATTTTTTCTCATCTCCCATTCCCTCCAATCATAGGAATAAAACCTCTCATTCCTCTTTATTTTCTCATTTCTCTTATCCTCCTCTCACATTTTTCATAGTTAAGATTTCAAAAGGTAATGAATATTAGGTTTTAAGCGGCTTAAGCAAGTAAACTCAAGGCAAATGGATCTTGTTTTAGCCATGGTAAGGATTCACTCTCTTTTTCTAGTTTATGTGAATGATTTTCCTAGAGTCTAATTGTTAATCATTTGTATTTGCTTGTTTGGTAGGAAAAAAGTATATGCATAACAAACTTTTTCTTTCGTGGATTTATTGCTATTTTTTTTTGTAGAGTTTTTCTTTATTATTAATTTTATATAAAATGTTTATTTATTTATTTTATTGTTCAAACTAGTTTTCTATTTTGAGCATGTTAATCCAAATGTATGTTTTTAAAA
>JASDQU010100442.1:1323847-1340174 GCA_032191745.1 Picea mariana | reverse complement strand
AGGGAAACTTAAAAAAATAATAAACTAAGGGAAAAGGGGGAAACATAAAAAGAAAGGGAAACATAAGGAAAAAGTTGAATGTTTGACATAGTAAGGAATCTTGCCTTTAAGAACTTTCTAATTATGAACTCAACTAGGAATTTAGTAAAGGTGTAAGCCATTTAAAATGTATAAGAGAATATTGAGACACCAAGAAGCATTTTTAGGAATGATTTTTGGTGGGTGAGGGAAATAGGAATAATTAAATAATTAATGAAATTAATTTATGGCGCAACTAGGGGGATGGGTGACATGTGTACGGGGGAGCTTTTTTCTAATTAAATTAATGGAAAAGAAGTTAAATGAGAATTTCGGAAAGAAATCACTTAAAAACTCTATTAAAAGGATGGACGAGGAGGGGTATGTATCTTATCTTTTATATGTAACGTTACACTATAGAATTTTTGTCTTGACTAACTTATCTTGTGGGAGTTGAGATACCCAGCTGGGGTAAGGAGTGGTAGCTCGATCTTGTGAGGCGATATGAGTGATATTTGTTCTCTGGTATAGTGTGTGTGGTCCCTTTGCGGCTTAAGGCGCTCAAGGGGAAGAAGAGTACCCCTAGTTTTGGTGGGGAGGTACCGGTGAGGTCACATCGATCAGCAAGTGAATGCAAAACGAAGCGTGCGCAGGACAACGACTCTAAGCTGTCGCATTGGGATACGGTACACATGCATTTATTTTTGAATGGTAGACTATTTTTTTTCTTTCGGTTTCATTACTGTACCTCTATTGTGTAATGAAATGTTTTTTACTCAGTGTTTTAATCAAAGAAATTAAAGTCATCCTATTCCTACACTTGTTGCCTTTTGAATTGACTTTCTTGGCAACCCAAACCCTGATTGCTATGACTGTTTAGTTTTTGTTTTATTGATTATTACGAAGAATTTTGTGTTTTTCCCTTATCCCTTCAATCATTAGTCCATGCCTGAGAAGTCGGCCATGAGCCGAATTGACGGTCGTCACTTTGGTTTTTAAATACCTATAGATTGAAATGCCCTCATTTTTTGTGCATGGATGATGAGTGCAAGATAAATTTTCCTAGTTGTTTATCCATTACTTATCTTTGTGTTGATTGATTCATTTCCGAATGTTTGGTCCTTGTGCTTATTGTGAATGATTAACTCTGTGATTTGAATGACCAATCCTAGAATGTTAAAATCTATGTTGAATGTTTAATCCTTGGTGCAATTGGCTTATCTTCTACTCTTGTGATTGATTTGTTTCTTGCGGAGATCTTCTACTGCTTTCATTTTTCATCCTGGATTCATTTCCCACATTCTTCTTGGATGGAATGTTTACAGTTTAAAGGTTATGGTATCCTGCAGAACATCTAGATCTTTTAACCAATGAGAGTTCGAATTTGTTTTATTGTTGAATGACCATTAAATGTGTCCAGTTTTTATTTAGTTTTTACTGTTAAAATAATCCTTTGTGCAATCCCTTCAGAATGTTTCACATGCAGTGTGAAATAATCTCTTGAGACAAGAATTTCATTTTTGTTACTAAATAATCCTTGAAATAATCATTTTGATTAATCCTTTTTAAATAATCTTGTTGAAATATTCTTTTGAAACAAGCATTTCATTTTTCTGTTGAAAAAAACCCTTGAATTAATCGCTTCCTTGGAATTACCCTTGCCCTCATTGTGTAATCGCTTCAAAAAGTTGCACAAGCAATTCGATAAAAGTGATCTCATCAGTGGAAGGCTTCCTTTACTATATTTTTAATATAAAATTTTAGACTGATTCATTTAGTTGGGAATCACGAGTTGAGGGTGAACTTTTGATCACAAGGTCCTTCTTTATTCTGAGTATTGACTTTTGGATATGCAAGAAGACGTTAGCCTCTACACTCGCTCATTTTTACCCAGTTTTCACATAGCGAATTCCCTTAAATGATTTTGGTTAGATAGCATTATAGGACATAAATTTTATTAATATCTAGCACATTGATTGACAGCTATTTTATAAATTGTATGACAACGAATATTGACAGTGATCGTGTACATATGGACAACAATTTACCATTTTGACCAATGTTATTTACCACCATGGTTTTAACTCATCATTACTTATATATATAATGAATTGTTACACTTAATAGACAGAAAGTGTCATGTGCTAATAACCAACATATTTTTAGACATAATTTCCTTTTAATGCTAGACAGGTATCAATGCTAAGCAGCATGCTTTTAGGCTACGATTTTATCCATCTTATAGACAACGATAATGTTTAATGGAAAGCATTTGCATATGAACGATAGAAAACCTATGGCTGAGCATGATTGTGATTGTGTTTGTTGTTGAGTTTATCTTCTGACAACGAATGTAATAATAAAGGTATGTTTAATTGCCATATAAATGCAATAATGTGCGTATATAGATGTTGGACAACTAATGGTATAGTCAACGATTTCATCTTTTTATGCCAGCTTTATCATACTCCTCTGTGTTCCATTGACCATTTCTTGACTGCGTTATATTACCTTATTCACTTTGTGTTTTACTTAGATTACCCGATTTACATGTTTACTTACTCCGACCTGGATGGCTTAGCAACGAATTTCACCTTGATACAGTATCATTATTAGCGGGCATTGAATTTGAATATTTGATAGCGATTTTAAACTTTCTTTATGTCTGTGTGGACTTCACTATGGCTAAGGATCCCTTGTATCTTTTGCAACTTTAAATTACTGACAACCTTGTTAGAGCGAGTCAAAGTCCCTAGTTTATGCTTCACATATCGGAGGTCATGCATTATTAGAACCGTTTTGCCACTTACAATTATGGAAGCGAGATCGTTGCCTTATTATAATTCCATTTTCCACTTATGTGTGATGTTAGGTGACTGCTTCCCTTACTTAGATTTATTGATCCTAACCTTTGATTGATTTTATACATTGTGCACACCCATTTTCAAGTATCACATGTCATTTGAAGATAGCTTGTGGCTCTTATAATTTGACCTTGCACAATTAAAGGTAATGAATGTGGCTAAACGGGGTCGAAGTATAGCATTATATTAGGGTATTATCTTCTATAGATTTGTTTTAGGTGTGACAATTAAGTTTGGACTTCTTGATTTAAAGGCTTAGAACTGTTTAAGTTTATGCCTTAGTTACTTACGCTTGATGCGTTTTGGCGACATGATTCCTTAGTATGGGATCAATGTGTGCGTTGATAGAGAAGCGCATACGAAAACTGGCTAGGTCATGCGCTTCCAGTGTAGGGTGAAGTGGTTTTTGTAATTGAATTTTGGTACCTTGTTCTGCAATGTTGTGATTGTTCTCACTCGCCATAAGGGTTCTAATCAGTAGTCGTCGAAGCTGTTGGGTTGCATTGATTAGATTTTCATGTGTTACATCCAACTGCATGATGTGCTGGTACGTGGGGTCGTTACATTGATTGTTTCCTGAATTATGTGTGTTGTGTTCGTCATCAAGTCGTGTTATTTAATTGTTGTCATTGTTGTTGTCCTGTTTCAAAATAAAAAATTTCCTTCGCGTTGAGTCACTTGTAGTCGTAACGTCGGGGTCATTACATCAAACAAGGTTGTCCCTTATCCCCTACCCTTTTTGGCATATGCATTTTCAAGTTGGAAGAATTCTTGGAAAACGAAGGTTGTGTCGGCCCTACTCTCACCGGTATAGTCATCAATATTCTTCTTTATGCCGATGATATCGTTCTTATGGCAAGGATTCTCCATGATCTTGAAAACCAACTAAGAATCCTCAAGGATTTTTGCTCCAATATGGGTTTGACTGTTAATACTGATAAGACTAAGGTCATGATTATTAAATCTAATAAGATCCCTTATGATACCTTTGTTTATAAAAACAACAACTTGGAGGAAGTGACTTCATACAAATATATTTGAATTGATATTCACCACAAGCTCAATTGGAATTATAACATTTGAATTGATATTCACCACAAGCTCAATTGGAATTATAGCATTGAGAAATGGATTATTGGGGGATGGAAATCTTATTATGTTCTTGAAAAAAATTATAAATTCGCTGATCTTTGGAGTTGGGATAAAAAGAAACTCCTCTTTGAGACTCTTATTACACCTATTATTCTTTATGGATGTGAAGTCTGGGGTTGTAGTAAATATAGAGAAAATACAAAAGAATTTTATAACCTATAATCTAAAAATTAAAGGAAATACGCCCTATCCCATCCTCCTCTAAGAAACAAGTCTCTCCCCCATTGTGAGCATGACTATCATTGAGAGCATGGATATGATTAGATACCTAATGTATAAGAACAAGTTAAACAACACAAAAGACAAGAGGCTACCTAAAATTCCTTCAAAATCAAGTCATAATCACCATCGAGTCAAGTGAGGATGGCATAAATACACCCAGTCTTGGCTAAACTATTGGGGAATCATGGAAGAAACCTTTTTTCAAAATAAAGATACTATTAAAAAAAATGTCAAATCAAAATTTAAGGAGAAAATGTGGTGTGATAAAGAGTTAGAGGAAAAAATAAAATTAAGGTATTATAAATATGTAATGAACCATAATCTAGAAGATCAAAATTATCTATCTATTTTGCGAAGTGTAAAGAAAAAAATAAGCATTTATAAGATAAGAACAAATTCTCACGAGCTCCATAGTGAAACTGGGCATTGTTCAATTCCTAAAATGCCATGGGATGAAAGATTGTGTCACCTTTGTGACACTAAGAATGTTGAAGATGAAAAACACTTTCTCTTAGATTGTCCAACCTACACCCATATTAGATCTCATTTTCAAAATATTTATCACACTACCAACCTTCCTAACCTTTTAACTCAACAAAAGTATGGTGATCTTGGAAAGATTCTCTTAACGCTTTTTGAGCACAAAAAAAAAAATCTAAAGAATCAAAGTAATCACTTACCCTCTTAAGGTCTGATAGACCAATTCGGTCTTAGTGGACGTTAATCATCATCATCATTAAGTGTCTCTCAATAAAATCATTATCATTGGTCAAAACAAACTTAAATACCACAAAGATTTTATAAATATTAATTGGATAATTTAAAATTATTTTTTCAATTTTATGAGTTTAAAAAATTTCTAATTTGTCTAATTTATATACAATTAAAAAAAAATTGAAAATGAACACCAATTCTTTTTAAGTTGTATTATCTTTAAATTCATAATGATTTCATTTTCACCATATTTAAATATAAAGATCACAATCTCAAAAATATTTAATATTAGTACTTTTATAAATGTTAGAAATTATTTATCTTAAGGTAAGAAAAACCTCATTATCATAAAAACTCATATATATCGGCGACAAAAGTTGTCTATCATATCTCTAAAATAAAATTACTTACTTTGAAATATCTTTGGCTTTTATGGATTAACAAGTTATAGAAAATCAGAATATCATTTCGAGAGAAAATAATGATGCTCATCCCTTACTTTATTCAACTCACAAAATTTTCAAATTTGATGTTCATAGCGTATTTTATCATAAAACTCATGAAAATTGGTTATTACCTTTGCAACCATTATTTTCTTCTTTGAACTAGCAATAATAATTAAATAACTATAATTTTTCTAACTTGGGATTAGTGAATTTGGTATAGAATATTGAAAAAAACTTTAAATGGTATTGATATTTTTGAAAGCTACCTCCTCCACTATACCTTAATTATTAAAAAAGAAAATATCTATAATCCTTTTAAATACAAAAATAATATAACTATAAAATTAAATTAGTATCATATTTAATAAATAATACATTTTATATAAATATTTGAACACAAGAATTTATGTAAAGTTGTCCTAATGTGTTATATTGTCTTTAAAGGGATGCTTTGAAAAAAATGGTAAGGGATATGATTATATGCATAATTATGAAGGTAATTATGATTGCTCAACACTTTAGAAGGTAATTGTGATTACTCAATTTTTTTGAGTTAAATTAAATCAAAGTCCTTTTTTTAATTCAATCAATGGTATTTTTAAAGGGTTAGGGATATGATATATGTATAATTTTTTCATATCTCAACTTCTAATAAGTTTCATTAATATTGATCGTGGAATGTATGGGTGTTATGTTTTAACGAGTTATTAAGAAATGAGAAACACTTTCACAATAAACCTAGTAGAAGAGAAGAAAAAAGATTTAAACAAGAAAATAAATGATAAAAGAAAAAACACGCTACACAGATATTTTACCTTGGAAAATCAAACGGGAAAACCAACATTCTTTGAGTGTTCTTCTCCTGTGTTGTCTTATTCATTCAGAATAAAAGGTTACATGCCTAACCTTGTTCCACACCTAAGACACAATCAACATCATACATTCTTTATTCACATAAGAACAACCCTATAGCCAATTTCGGCTTACATCTACATGACCAACAACCTCTACGTTATTGATTAATGATTCTACAATTCATTATCATCTTTTACAGCTTTACAACATACCTTCTTTATAGACTTTATAGTAGGGAAAACCCTAAATAAAAGGCACCCAAATACATTTATAGATCCATGCAAATCATTGGCTACAAATCCCATGAATCTTGGGATTTTGTTACATTCGAATACCAAGTGGAATTACCAGTTGACTACGAGTAGGCCTTCATTTGGTCCTCAGTCAGTTTCCACATTCCCTCTTGTTGACCTCTTGTCATTTGACCTCTTCAACTTGATGTCAATGTATTAGACTTCGACTTTTCCCGATCGAACCACCTCAACCTTTGACTTGTTATCGATATCTTCAAATTTGACTTTATCTGGTCGAACCACCTTGACCTTCATCTTGTTGTCGATTCCTTTGACTTCAATTGTCATTCGATCCATCTCAAATATAATTTTAGTGCAAAGAATTTAACAACCCAACATTCTCTCACTTGTTGTTTTCTTTACTGAAACCAGGAAACCTATGAAATCTCATTCATAGACCCAAGGTAGCAATGTTCATTGCCTCTCTGCACCAAGATAAATTCACAACACTCATAGACTTGGTCAAAGAGTCTGTTATGTTTTCCAACATGTATAGTTTCTCCAGTATCACCTTGTTGCTTTCCACCATGTCTCTCATGAAATGGTATGGTACACAAATGTTCTTAGTATTAGAATGATAGTTCGGGTTCATTTCTAGCGATATTGTGCTTTGAATGTCATGACTTATCTTCATACAATTCTACTCAAACCTAATTCCTGAACATGCCTTTGCAGCCATACTTCTTCTTTACTTCCATGAGTGGTTGTCATGTACTCAACTTCTATTGTTGACACGGCTATGACCTCTTGTCTCTTACTCATCTAGTTGATTGCTCCACCAAATATTTTGAACACATATCCATTGGTCGACCTTCATCGATCTAGATCTCTAGCCCAATCGGCGTCAACAAAGCCATGTACATTTAATTCACTGTCACCTCCAGGTTTTCCTTGGTAGCATATAGAATAATATTTTTTTTCCACACAAATACCTGAATACTCTCTTGAAAATTGACCAGTTCTCCTTCCAAGGTGTCGACATGTATCTACTCAACACTCAAATTGCATGGGCAATGTTTGATCAAGTGCATACCATCACATACATTAGACTACCAAAATCACTTGCATAGGGAACACATGCCTTCTCCTCTATTTCCTCCTATTTCCTTGGACATTGTTCAACAATTATCCTTTCTCCCAAAGGAATCAACACCTTCAAAGGTTTGCAATCATGCATGTTGAAATTTTTCAAGACTCTTTCAATATACTTCTTTTGGTTCAACCAGACCTTTCTAGTTGCTCGATCCCTCTTGATCTCCATTCCCAGAATGAATTTCACTGCACCGATATCCTTCATGACGAACTTAGAGGATAGTTGCTTCTTCAACTCCTTTATTGTGTTCATGTTGTTTCTAATCAGAAACATGTTGTCGACATACAATGCTACATATATAAAACAACCACCTTCTTCATTGGAATATATGTTGTGATCAAATTTTCTTCTCACAAACCCCAAACTAAGGATGTATGCATAAAACCTTTGGTACCACATCCTTAGTGATTTATTTATACCATAAAGGGATATTTTTAGTTTTCACACCAAATATTTCTTTCCCTTTACTACAAATCCTTCAGGATGTTTCATGTAGATTTCTTCTTTCAAGTCCCCATGTAGGAACATTGTCTTTATATCCATTTGTTTTATTTCTAGATCAAATGTTGCAGCGAGAGACATTAGTACTCTAATGGAAGTTAATTTTGAAACAACGGAAAAAATATCACCGAAGTCAACTCCTTTGACATAGGAATATCTTTTCCCTATTAGTCGAGATTTTAATTTCTTAACTTGACCTATTGAATTTATCATCGTCTTGAATACCCATTTTCTACGGACATGATTTCTTCCACTAGGTAATTCGACTAAGTCCCATGTCTCATTCTTGTGCAAGGATTACATCTCTTTGACCATGGTGTCCTTCCATAGTTTTCCCTCTACTGAGTCGACTGCCTCCCTGATCGACTTGGGCTCATTGTTGGTGGAAGCTAACACAAATGTGTAATGGAAATCGGGAAGACTATACCTTTCAACTGGTTTTCTTAATTTTTCTGACCTCCTTACAACCGGGGTCAGTTGTTCCACCTCTTCTTCTGATTCAGTCAACTCATATAAATCATCTTCCTCGTTCCTCAATTCAAACCGCACCTTCTCTAGATAAAATATTTGGGCTCAGATTATTATCCTTTCATTCCTTCTTTGTATACAATGAAAATAAACTTGATTTCCTTCTTATTCAACTTGCTCCTCTTTTCCCTAGGAACATGAAAAAATGCTTCACAACCAAATACTTTGATATGTGAAACTGACTGATTCTTACCAAACCACACTTCATGTGGATTCATGTCTACTAGAACTCACAAAGTAGACATATTCACCATATATTTTGTAGTGTCAACTTCCTTAGCCCATAACTCTTGTGTGAGCCGAGAACCAGTGAGCATGCTCTTTTCCTTGTCCACCAATGTTATGTTCATTCTCTCAGTAACTCCATTTTGTTGTGGGGTATATGATGTGGTATTTTGGTGTGCTATGATACACTTCTTGCATAAATGATCAAATTATTTTCCACAGAATTCAACATCGTTGTCAGTTGTCAGCATCTTAATATTTTTATCTATCTGGTTTTCCACACGAGATTTAAACTCTTTGAATTTCTCAAAAACCTTTGATTTCTTCCTCGGGAAATATATCCATGTATTCCTGAAAAATAATCTATGAAGGAGACATAATACATGGATCCACCAAGAGAAGGAACTGAAATAGGGCCAGACATATCACTATGAAACAAATATATAATCCTTGTTTCCCTTGTCGCTCGAAATGGGAACCTCACCCAACTTTTTTTTTCATATATACAATGTTCACAAAAGTCGACTTCTAAATTATATTCAAGAAAATCTTTGACCATAGCTTTGTTATTCATAGATCGAAGTCCTTTTTCTCCGATATGTTCCATCCTCTCATGACATAGCATGGTCATGTCAACTTTATGATGACTTGTTGAGTCTGTTTGAATCAACTCAGCTTGAGCTGAGTCAAGACAATTCGAAATCAACTTGACTTCAGGAAAAAAAATGTTGTTGCATCTAGTCGAGTCAATATTCTCTAATAACATATATAGGGTTCCAATCCGAGCTCCTTTCATTAAGACCATTTTACCTATGACCATCTTTCATGAATCCTTTTGAAATAGAGTGTGCACCTCTACATCACTCATATTTTTGATAGACATCAGTTTTCTTTCCAAACCTGGAATGTGTAGCACACATGGAAGGGTTCTACTCCTCTCATCCTGTAGTATCAGTCGAACTCTTCCTCATCCAACAATTTTGGTTTTCGAGAAGTCCCCAAGAACACATCTCCTCCTTCATATTGTTCATATTTGTAGAACCATTATCTATGTGGTGTTATATGATAGGATTCTCTTGAGTCGATCAACTAAACATCTTTATCCAACTATGTATTGGTCAATGCCAGGTACACATCGCCTCTCTTATCCAAAGTCGCCTTTTTCTCAGTTGATTGAATCTCGGAGGATCCTATGATGAATTCCATTTCCTTCGACTTGCAACCCCTTTTGTAATTCCCATATTTACCATATTTCCAACATCTTCTCATCGACCGAAGAGGGGATTTATATCTACCCTTCGACTTAGAATTTATGCTGAAGAATTTTCCTTTATCTCTATCAACCGATCGACCTCTCACCACTAATATATCTTTGGTCGATCATTCCATGTTCTTCCTTCTCATTTATTCTGACAGTATATATGCAACCACATCTTTTAGCATTAATGATGTTGTATTAATCCATATAGCCATGACTAAGCTATCCCAGGATTCTGAAAAAGAGAATAATAGGCTAATACATTTATCCTCCTTAGTGATTTTAATATCCACAGAAGATAACTTGCTTATAATGGTATTAAATGCATTTAAATGCTCAGTCACCAAACTTCTCTCACTCATCCTCATAAGATACAATTTATTTTTTAGAAATAACTTATTTACCAAGGATTTCGACTGGTACAAGCTTCCCAACTTGTCCCATGGTTTCTTGGTTGAATATTCACCTAAGACATTCAACAATATTTAATCTACAAGACATATTCTAATCATAATCCTTTCCCTTTTCTCAATTTTCTCCCTTTATTTCATCGATACAACTGTCGGCATGGTACCTAGACATACTTTTCTCCATTTTTCTCGATATACAAGGAGATCTTCAATTTTAAGCTTCCAAAGATCAAAATTTTGGCCATTGATTTTTTTGATCTCTATTATCAAGCTACTCTTCATTCTTTAAACACAATATTTAAAGATTTCTAACTTACGACTCTTACTGAACCTAGGGTTTAGATCATATCCAAGGTTGATAAACAAAGCTATGATACCACATGTTAGAAAATGAGAAACACTTCTACACTAAACCTAGTACAAGAGAGGAAGAAATATTTAAACAAGAAAGTAAATGACAAAGAAAAGACACAGAACACAGATATTTTACCCTAGAAACCTAAATGAGAAAAGCAACATTCCTTGATTTTTATGCTCTCTTGTTGTCTTATTCATTCAAAATAAAAGGTTACTTGCCTAAACTTTGTCCACACCTAAGGCACAATCAACATCATACCTTCTTTCTTTACACAAGAACAACCCTTTATCCAATTCTGGATTACACATCTACATGAACAACGACCTTTATGCTATTGATTAGTGATTACACGATTCATTTTACAAACTTACAACATGTCTTCTTTATAGGATTGATAGTAGGAAAAATCCTAAATAAAAGACTCCCAAATATGGTTACAGATCCATGCAGATCATTGGCTACAAATCCTGTGAATCTCAGGATTTTGTTACAGTCGACTACTAAGTTGGATTACCACTCAATGACTAGTCATCCTTCATTCGGTCTTCAGTTGGTTGTCACACACCCACCTGTTGACCTATTGTTGATTGAGCTTTTTGACTTGTTTTCAATGTCATTGACTTTTTTTAGATGTATTCGACTTCAACTTTACCCAATCAAACTAACTCGACCTTCAACTTGTTTTCAATATATTTGACTTTGACTTTACTCGGTCAAACCACCTCGACCTTCCTCTTGTTGTTGATTCCTTCGAATTCGACTGCCAGTTGATCCACTCTGACTAGACTTTCACTGCAAAGAATATAACAACCCAACATGGACTCACATTGATGTAATGTACACATACATGCCATGGCCTTAATGACAACATGGAAGGAATAGGGATGCATGCAACTTGTGCATAGCTTGTATGCCTAACTCTTTAAAATGCTATGTATCAAGTTAAAAGGGATGGTGGATGTACCTTGATTCAAGAAAATTAATTAATCATGATTACTTATGCATTTATTTGAATGTTTATCATATAAATTCCGTACAATATGTCAACGTGAAAGAAGTTTGTTTAACTTTAGTCACACTATAAACAAAAATAAAATAAACATCTTTTACATACAACTCATTGTACAAATTGACACAACTTTCAAAGGCATGTTGCTGTGCCCAAATTGTGCTTGGTGCATATTCTCACCCTTTAAAAGTTCATGGATCGAGTTACAAATGGATTGGTGGATGTACTTTGACTCAAGAAAATTCACTAGTCATGATTACCTTCTCCACTACAAAATAATATATGGGGTGTAAATGAAAAGTTAAAACTTTAAATATTGGGACCCAAGTCAAGAAGAGTTTGCTTAAACTTCAAGTAGGTACCATATTTTTCTTAAACTTCAAAGACGGATTTCTTAAACTTCAAGTATGTACCATATTTTGCTTAAACTTCAAGGATGTACCATATTGTTAGAGATTACCACATGGAAAAAATATAAGGATAAAAGTGTGTATAATAGTTGGATGGAAAGATGAATGGAAATTTCAATAAAGATCAACTTCCAAAAGGTTTTAATGAAGGAAAAGAGTTCCACATATATTTTATAAATTTCATCTTTTCAAAATATATTATGAGTGAAATTCTTGATTACAGATTATTAAGAAATTTTATTCCTTTGGATGATTAATATATTTAGTCATGAGATATATATATATATGTAATTTTGGATTCATATATATATTGATTATTTATTCTCATTTTTTTAATTTTCTTTCTATTTTAGCTTTTCTAAAGTTTTTATCTTTAACAATTTTTTAAACAATATCAAAATTTTCTAATGGTTGAAAATGCTTTATAACATATCATAATTGTTAATTGGGTATAGATTGGGTGGTTGAGAGGAGGAGAGTTATCCTCTCCACCTAATTTCAATTCCCACAAGTGACATGTTGATCTCTTAACGAGTATATTGTTGTAATAAGTGTATACAGGATTCAAAATTTATTAGTTGTTGTGGTATAAATTAAATAAAACATGGAAAGAAGTTCTAAAAAAAAATTAAATAATTGGAAGAAATGGAGTGGGTGGAGAGAACAAAGGGAAATAGCAAGGAATTAAACGCAATATGGAAAGAAGGTTTAAAAAGAAATTGAATAATTGCAAGAATTGGGGGGAAGTGGAGAGAAGGAAAGAAAATAGAAAGGACTATAGAGGTAAGAATTAAAATATCAACCATATATGAAAGAAAATCAATGAAGGATATCAACCATATATGAAAAAAAAATAGTGAAGGGTGAAATCATGAAGATGGGTTACACTTTTGCTTGTTTTATGAGAAAAAAAACTATATTTTCACGCGTTATTCAACTTCCGGCATACAAAAGTATTTTTTTTATTTAGAATTTCACTTTACAGTTAAAACAAAACTTGTGAAGAATTGTGTTAGCTTTCCAATGAATATTTTTCAATTTTTTTTATAACGATTTGATATGTCAATTTGACAAATGTTTAACAGTATGTTCCTTAAACCTGAAATGAATGATAATGAGTTACTTATTTCTACAACAATGTATCTGTTATTAAACTTATGTTTTTAAGAAGCAAAATATACTGCAACAATCTGTAGAGACTCTATTTATTATGACTATAATTTTGAATCTAACAGATGAATATTATAATTTCTAAAAAAAATTAAGTTGACCAAGTTGAAAACATTGCAGATTTTAAAAACATGTTTTTCTACATGTTGTATCTATCTTAATTTTTACTTAAAACTAAAATCTAAATATACCCTTTGAAAAGAACAGTTTAAGGATTATGAATATATTTTTTTCCAAATTTTTCACTATATATTTTTAGTAGATACCGATATTTCATTTCACCGAATCATAATGTCTCCTGAAAATATTATGTAGTGATTTTTTTAAAAAAATAATTAAAATTAGATAAAAATAAAGAAAATGAAAACAAATTATAGGAATTGAAAGTAGATTCAGTTAAGCTTGGGGAAATTCTCTAGTTTTAATTTTCAGTCCCAATTTCCTTTCTTCACCCGAAATAATATTTTGGCCGAAAAAATAATGTTTCAGCCGAAAGAATAAAATCTAACGAAAACCGTCAAAACTGAACGGTTTCCAAGGTTTTCGGCCGAAAGACTGTCAAACGAATTTTGTCCATCGAAAAAAATGAAACGACAGGTCATATCATTTCCTTTCGTGCCAAATTGTATAAATAGGCTTTCGGTCAAACACATTTAATACAATTCATCAGATGGACAGACATATATAAGCTCAAGGATAGGGATTTTAAAGCATTTCTATTATTGATTGCAGCTTTATTCTTTTCTTTCTTTATTTATTCCCTCTATTCCATAGGCTTAATAGGAGGATCGATATCGATACATGGTGGTTTTCTAGAGCACTTAAACAAAGTTTCGAATCATCTTCTTTTCTTTTTTTTTAATAAGGTAATTGATGTTTGTTCAAGTTTTTATTGGAATAACAATGTATATGTTGAAAGATAAATGTTGAGCATTTTTTCAAGGTGATGTCTTTGAACATATCTTTTACAGATAACTATAAAATTCATGGGAAACAAAATTTTGCGCAAGAGGAAATATGATTGCACTCGAGATGATACTAGCCAAATCGAACAAATGAAAGAGCTTTATCGGAGAAAGAAACAGGAACGTGCAAATATTGAAGAAAGAAACGATGATAATGTCTATAGATATCTTTGACAAGAAGAAGTTCAACCAGGTATGCACGCACATATGATGATCGAGCACACAACACACATTGGGACTGTATTCAGAAAGTACAAAATTCAAAGTATAGAATTCAAATTTAAAATATTGTAAATAATATAATTGATAGTAATTACAATTTGATGTTTTTCAAAAAACATAAATAGATTTGTCTCATAATATCAAAGAAGACGTTGAAACCGAAATTGAAGCAGAAGATGTTCAAACCGAAATTGAATCAGAAGATGAATCACCTATAGGTATGTACATAAATTTAGATTGATACAAGATGAACACTCAAGTATATATAACTTAGTGAAATTGTGTTTGGGTTATGTTTTTTAATATAAACTTTAAATTGAAATATGCAGGAGAATTTATCAACAGTGATGATGAAATATTAGAAAATGTTGATACTGACAAATTTGGGAAGAAAAAAGATAAGCATTATATAAGATATCAAACTAAGAATATGTATAATATGTTTTTCAAAGATGAATCAGTAACAGTACATGCTCAACTTTTACTTTGTCTATTGAAGTCAAGAAAGTTAAAAGAAGCTACATCATTATTGGCTATTCAAAAGTTGATAAAGGATACAAAGAGGCAACAGAATGTCTTTAACAATATAACTAATGTATTGAAAGATTTTGGAAAATCTCGAAAAGAAGATGTTTGTGTTGCACGTAAAACGTTACAAACAATAATTGTTTTAGGGAGCAATATAAAAGATTGTTTGACACTCAAATGGCAAAGACGATGGGAACGTAAAAAAAAACATTGCGCAAACATAGAAAATTTTGTTTCCAAATAGATGTAAATGATGAATTGGCTTGTTAGACAGTGATTTCTAGACAACCCTACAAAGATAGACATGCAAAAAATGTTAAAGAATTGGCCTGTAATTGTTGGTTGGAATAATATCATGTTTCACCACATACAAGGGATGTGTTGCAATGAAGAATAGCATGAAATCAATATGAAGAAGATCCAAAACATATATTTCCAATGACACAAATAGAGTTGTTTAATAAGTTCAAAGAAGAGCACAAAGAAGTTAAGATTTCCATCAATACATTTCTGCAACAAAAACCATGGTTTGTTAGATCCATCACTGTCTGTGACACATGTTGTTGTCATTATCATGTAGAGTTTGAATTGTATTATGACACTTTTTTGGATTTTGGTAAAACTTTATGGCCAGGTTCACCTCCTCCTTCCACATTCCGTGTTTTTATATCTGAAATTTCATGTGAAAGAGAAGATGATGATTTATTTTACAAAAACAAATGTGTTCGTGGAAAGAAATGTGATCATTGTGGAAATCTAAGTTTGTTTCATTAAAAGTATCATATTGATATGAATGATCAATCATTTTCTAATATAAGAGTCAATTGGAAGAGATATGAATATATGAGCAACACTACTCCACATTCTTCAAATGTTATTTCTAAAAGGCTTGATTTGAAGGTAGATAAAATCTGCTTGATAGAGTTTTTGAAGAAGTTTGAGGAAGAAATATATAAATACACCAAGCATTCACATAGAGCTTGATGGCAAGATCTACAATTCAAACAATCCCTTGAAGTGCTTCCACTAGGGACAATTTTGTCTGTAGTTGATTTTGTAGAGAATTATGCATTCGCTGCATAAAAA
>JASDQU010100442.1:1243227-1300620 GCA_032191745.1 Picea mariana | reverse complement strand
CTCGAAAATGTAAAATCAGAGAAAATAACTCAGGAAGATTGGTTGCAACTGCAACAAGAAGACCGAACAACATATACATCCTAGACATGAAGAAGAGAGAGAAGACAGAAGCCACACAAAAGGATTCCAAGGAAGAAAAAGTCCCAAAGACCAAAAATAAGGATGAAGTATTATTTAGAGCCACATGTTTAGGGGGAGCAGCCCCAAAGAAGAAGGTTACCTTTTGCCATCAAACTCAGGGGGAGAATCCATACCCTTTGCCATTGATGTCAAAGGGGGAGAGAAATTGGGATCATGATGATAGGGGGAGCATGAGTGTTGCCATCAATGAAAAAGGGGGAGATTGTTGGAAGATTGGTTGTTGTCATTGATGTCAACCCTAGTCATGGGTTTTGGACCGCAAGATTGATGAAGGCATTTGGACATGAAGGAAAATGCACATGCAGATACAACACCCATGGATGGATAGTATACATCATGTTGTTTCCAGTGGTATGTGGCACGTCACGTGGATCTTCATGGCTGAGGAGAAATGAATTTTTGAAGATGACAAAGTGAATTGAAGAAGGAAGTACATGTAGGCCCTGAAGATAATTAAAGAAAAGAATTACAAAATAAGAAAGTGTCAAGTCGGCCCTAATGTTAAAAGGAAGTGACATAAATGGTATAAATAAACATCATTATACATTCATTTGATACAAGTCAAATTTCAGAGGTAATAAGAAGAAAAGAAGGCCGGATTTCAAGGGAGGATGAAGTCTTTTGGTGATGTGTTCTAAGGTATGTTATTTTTCAGGCCATCTTACCATTTTTTCTATAAATTTTTTTCTAGAAATATTCAAATGGTGAAATCGCTATGGTATTGAGAAGACATATCAAGGTACCTCTGGTAAAAATTTCAACTCTTGATTCACTATAATTATGGAGATACACTCTGTGGAAGATAGGGTTTGTGACCAGTCCTGAAGTTACTCAATAAACAGGTGTTCCGGGTAAAACAGTCATAACTTCTTCATCGCGAATCCAAATGAAGTGGGAAAATTTTCATTGGAAAGAGTACAAACTTCAATTTCTTGTGTGCAAGTTTCAGAATCGGATGTTAAGTATTGAGCATGGGGAGTTATGTGCAAGTTCACTCTCCTAAATAGACCAGAACTGAATAAAGTATGGATAGTATACAATTAGGTAAGGGTCGTAACTATTCACAGATCATTTGACAGTTATGTAATTTGAACCGAATCTCTTCATATTCTATAAAAGAGATGAATGTAAAGAAGCATGGACTTTTTCACTTTGTATTGCAAATTGTACTATTAATCTTTATGAATAAAGAGAAAGAGGCGTTGCATGGAACTATGATTGTGGTGAATGTATTTTAGAATATTCTTAATGCATTTGTTTTAATTTGAGTACCTCATGTTCATGTGTATGAATTTTTTCTGCAATGTTCCTGTATGCTCAGATTGTCACAATTTCCTTTATTGAATGTAGTTATAATATTGTTGTATGCAATAAAAACTAATTGTTGTTTTCTTATTAATGATATTATCGTGCTTATATACCATTTGAAATTATGAACTATTTATAATTCAAAAGGATATTTTTCTTAACTGTATTCAATCTCCTTTAGGTAGCTCATGATCAAGATATGATTAATATATTTTAGAATTGCATCTTAGAATAACTATAGGTAGAATCATTGTAGTTCAGTTTAGATTTGAATTCATCTGAGAACCTTCAGTTCTTATATTCATATTTAGATAGTATACTTAGTTTGGAAACCAAGCCAATAGATTGGTCAGAAATTCCATCCCAAATGAGAGTGAGTCTAATTGGGACTTGCCATCAGGCATTCTCCCTTACCTAATTGAATGGGCCTTTTGGACCTGTCAACAAGTAGAAACATCAATTGGAGGAGTTACTAAAGGATTATAGAGGAGTTTTCCTTGAGCCTAAAGGGATACCACCAAAAAGGGAAGTGGAGCATGAAATATGGTTAATTACAGACTCCCCATTGCCAAATATTGGGCTATATAGGCAGTCCATTCTGGAAGCAAACAAAGTGAAGAAGTCGTTGCAACAGTTGTTTGAGTAGGGTGTGATTTGACCAAGCACCTCACCTTGTGGGTCACCTATCATAAGTGTACCAAATAAGGATGGGACTTGGCGAATGTGTGTCGACTAAAGAGCATTGAACAAGATTACACAAAAAATTAGTACCCTTTTCCTAGGATCGGTGATCTATTAGATCAGTTGCAACATGCAAAATATTTCACCAAGTTGGATCTCAAATTGGGATGCCACCAGGTACGCATCAAGGAAGAAGACACCTGGAAGACTGCCTTAAAGACAAGGAAAATTTGTATGAATGGTTGGTCATGCCATTTGGTTTATGAAATGCACCAACTACATTTATGAGACAAATAAATTATGTATTGCACCCATATCTAGATTCATTCATTATAGTCTATTTGGATGATATATTGGTTTATAGTGCTACTTGGGAGAAGAACATCTCACATCTCATGAAGGTGTTAGGGACTCTAAAGAAGCACCAATTGTTGGCTAACCTCAAGAAATGTGAGTTTTCTCAACAACATTTGGTGTATTTTGGGTATGTGATCGATGGAGGGGAGCTCAAGATAGATCCCAAAAATATGGAGGCCAACATGAAATGGCCAGTTCCTACAAATGTCATTGAAGTTAGGATTTTTGTTTGGGAAGCACATTACTTGCAGAATTTATAGCTTCATTTTCAACCATAGTTTCACCACTCCACGCCATAACAATAAGTGGAAAGAGTTTATAGTGGGGGAAGAATCAGCATAAGGATTTGGATGAGTTGAAAATAAATATCATTCAAGCACAAGTTCTTGCATTACCAAACTTGCAAACTTATTTCTAGGTGGATACAAATGCAAGTGGGTATTCCATGGGAGTAGTTTTGATGCGAGGAAGGCACGTATGTTATCATTCTAAAATATTTCATGGAGAAGTTCTAAACTATCCGAACTATGACAAGGAACTATGTGCCCTAGTTCAATTATGCAAGAAGTGGAAAAACTATGTGATGGGAAAGGAGACCATCATCAACATAGATCACCAACCACTACATTATTTGCAATCTCAGAGTAAGCTACAACAAACCAGACATTACAAGTGGATGGGGTTTTTATAGCAATTTAATCTAGTCATCAATTATAAGAAGGGAAACAAAAACAAGTTGAAAGACATGATTTCAAGGTCACCTGCATCCAAGATTACATATTTGGGAACTCTTTTGCATATGGATTCTTTTAACCATGATGCATATAGAGACGCATACACAAAAGGTGAGGACTTCAAGGAGGTGTTTCAACTACTACATGTCCAAAATAATATATAATACGGTGACAACAAGGATGACTATCATTTCCAGAATGGTTTACTCTACAAGCTCGACATGCTCTATGTCCCTAAAGATGAAAAATTGTAGCTTATTAGAGAGGATCACACCTCCAAGGTTACAAGGCATTTTGGTGTTGGGAAGATAGTTTCCAACTTACAAAGGTATGTGTACTGGCCCAGAATGTAAGAATATGTAGCATGGTATATCATAGGATGTGTACTTTGTTGTAACATCAAGCCTAGTAAGAGGAAGGAAGGTCTATACCATCCCTTAACCATACCCACTCGACCTTGGGAAAGCATTTCCATGGATTTTGTGGGAGGCTTACCAACAACCAGGAAGGGACTTGGCTATCTAGTTGTGGTAGTTGGCAAGTTCAATAAGATGTGCATTATCATGTCTTGTAAAAATACCATCAAAGCATAGGAAGTAACAAACATGTTCTTTAAAAAGTTCTAGGTGCACTTTGGGATACCAAGGATCCTCATCTTAGACAGGAATACTAGATTTCTCAATACATTTTGGACTACATTGTGGGAGAATATGGACACTAAGTTGATGAGGTCTACAACATTCCATCCACAAAAAAATGGGAAAACATAGGTTGTCAACAAGACTTTGGTGCATCTTTTGAGGGGTTATAATCAGAAGCATCCAAATACCTGGGATGAAAATATGATAGAGATACAACACTCTTATGATAGAGAAGTCCACACTTCTACTAGTAAGTCACCTTTTGAAACTTTCTTTGGGTATTTTCCACCTTCACCCTTGGATGTTTTATATGGAAAACAAGCAGCAGTGAGGGAGGACCTCATAGGAGATGCATTTTGAGGAGAATAAATTTTTGAGAAGATTAGGTAGATCCATTTGCAAGTATAGGAGACACTGAAGAAGTCACAGGAAAAATACAAGGCTCGACATGATCAACACATAACCAAGAATCCATTCAAAGAGGGAGACAGAGTCTAGTTATAGATGAAAAAGGAAAGACTACAGGGTATTAGTAAGAATATCAAGGCTTCACGGTATGTACCTTTCAAGATATTATAGAAGGTGGGAGATAATGCCTACAGAATCAGTCCACCCCCATACATGTGCATTTACTTAGTAGTGAATGTGGAGAATCTCAAACTCTATGGGCCTTTGATGTTGGATCAAGAGGAGGAGAAGGTCCTACCTTCCATAGAGGAATTAGCACGAGATTCTCAATCAGAGTTGGTAGAGTACACAATTTTGCAAAATAGGTCCAAAACTACAAGAAAGGGGCAGTATGACCTTTGGCATATTGGGTTGAAATGAAAACTTACAAGAAAAGAAAAGTGGCATTCCAAGGAGAATGTAAAGGGAAAATTTCCTCAACTCATTTACTAAATATTTTGGGGACCAAAATCCTCCCTAAATGAGGAGGTATGATCCAAATTGGATCATTATATTATTTTTAATCTATCTCAATGCTTTCAGAGTGGAAAACATTGGGGGGGTCAACTTGCAATATCATTTTAACGACACGTCCCAATTTTGAAAATTGGGGTTTGAAACATTCCAAAGTCATTTTGAGTCATCAAATGGAATTTTTGGGGGTAAACATTTTCCTAGTAGTAGCTTAGAAACTGTGACACTATTCTACACATTCATCCCTTTCCAATGGTGCAAAAATCACATCAACCATAGCTCGTATGAAAATTTTATGCCTCCAGCAAGTTGATCTACCGTGTTGACCACCATGGTACAAGAGGTTGCCACATCATCCCCCATTACTCACGCATATGGGGCTAGCCACGTATGGAATTTCAAGAATATTCTAGAAGGACCAAAACCTTATCACGATTAAGGGTTAAGGAAGTCAAAACCCTACCCCTAGATGGCTATCGAGCTATGTTAAATATTGAGCCACTAGTAGGAGAGGGGGTTCCATTCTTTTGCATTGTATCATATTCCATAATGGAGAATAGCAATTGAGAGTGGTATTTTGTGAGCATAACAGAAGAGGAGAGATTCTATAGCAGCCATACATGCCACAATGTCAAAGGACACTCCACATAGAGTGCCTCTTTCTTTGTAATTACATTTGAAGAAAAGAGAGCAGAGCGGCCTCACCTTCTAGTTGGGTTTTCTCTCGTATTGGGTTTCCCATGTTATATCTTGTGTTTATTTGTGGATGGTGTGTGTATTTATTTATGTTCTCTATTTTTTCGCATTTGAATTATTTCATACATTTTAAGTAGAAAAAAAAATAATTAAAGAGTTTGATATCTACAGAAAATTAACCTTCATAGTAAATATTTCAGTACTAATATTTTATTATATTTGTTGTGAAAAATTATCCAATGGAATATCCATGGCAGTTTATAGATCAAATACACGAGGAAAATACAAGTGGAATCACTTGGTTGGACACCCTTATAACACTTATTGTCACCCCTTTGAGTAGTATCGCATCAAACAACACCTATATATTAATGTATCTTCCACATACCCAAAAGTATATTAGAATATCCATAGGTACATCTAAAACCATCCAATACTTAAACCTTTTGGCCATCCTTTTATTATTGTACACCAAGAACAACACTCGGGGAGATCACTCTCTAGTACCTAGGAATTGGGTAGTATGACTAAGGGTATGTTCTAG
This sequence comes from Picea mariana, assembly GCA_032191745.1. Classification (NCBI taxonomy): domain Eukaryota; kingdom Viridiplantae; phylum Streptophyta; class Pinopsida; order Pinales; family Pinaceae; genus Picea; species Picea mariana. The sequence continues at coordinate 1,294,597 of JASDQU010100442.1, read as the reverse complement.
CCTCCTTAATTAGTTAAATGAGAGATTCAACTACATACTATTATTGGAAATTTGCATGTATATTAGAGAGACATAGCACTTGAAACTTCTTTTTCTTTAGGACCCTATAGACCCTAGCCTCTATATCACAAGTCACAAAATTCCTACATAAAGTAAAATATCAATACTTTTGGTATTTCATAAGTGCGATAATACTTAGCCAAGAGTAATACTTCTATAGTAGGACCCTGGAAAAATATTCCTGGGTCCTGAAAACACCCTTACAACAGACCTATCTCAAAATATTCCTTGTGTAACACTTATCATTTTGGTACCACTCTTAAGTAACATTTTTTTGGTGGAACCAATGATTCACTTGTTGGTAACCTATCTCGAAAGACTCCTTGTGAGGTTTCGGATGCATTTATATAACTCACTAGTCATACTTTCTTTTTGGACCCAAGACTACGTGATGGAAACTATTTCTTCATATATGAACAACAAGGTTACCTCCCTTGAAATTTTAGTCAAAAAGATCATTATTCAACTAGATAACATAACACTCAATCTCAAAAACTTTTGTGGAGAAACTCCTTGAATGGGAAGGGAAGCAAGAGGCTCAAATCAATATTTACCCTAAATAAACATTAGTAGAAGGGGTGCATCGCACTCAAACCCCCTTTCATGATAACAATAAAAGAAACCATTCCACCAAAGTAGATATGGATAAGTTTGATGGGACAAACAACACTAGGTGGGTTACCTAGGTGGAACACTAATTCTCCATTCATGGAATTACTAATGACATGATGAAACTCAAAGTGGGGGTGTTATATGTGGATCTGTAATAATGCCAATTATGGAAATGGAATAAGGAACCATATGGGGGTTACATTACTTGGAGCAAATTCATGAATTCCATCTATGTGAATTTTTAAAGGGATACTCATTATTTGGGAAGATTGGCCAAGTTGTGGAAAACAGACATAGTAGAAGACTTTATATTGTATTTTGAGAAATTAGAAATATGCACTAAGGTCTTCACTAATTCATGTTTTAAAGAATTCTTCATAAGTGGTCCCAAGGAGGAAATTCGCACACAAGTTCTAATGAAATAATCAACCACTTGGTTGGAAGCCTCTTAATGCACCCTAAAATCACAAACAATCATCAATGCATAGGTCAAAATATCCTCCTTTGATCCCCATGCTCACCCTCATATGGAATGTACTACCACTTCCCCTCCATCTTAGCCCTTGTGAGTCTAGAATTTATCTCAAGAAAAAATGGCTAAGTTCCAATGCCATTGAATTTGATATAATTGTGATGTGGATTTTTTCAAGTGACGTAAATGTAAATAATACAAATTCTTTCAAATGGATGTGTCCCAGCCTAAACACCCTAAGGAAAATTTTAGGGACGTATTTATCAATATGGAAATAGATGAAACAACATTATTTCCTCCGTACAACCCCATTCCAATGTCACCTTAGGAGGAATCCATGATTTCCCTCTATTATTTATCCATTCTATCCACTCCTCAAACCTTGAAGTTGATTGGATACATCAAGAAAAAGAAGGTGATAGTCTTAATTGGCAGTTCTAGCACCCACAATTTTATTTGTAAGTGAGTGGCTAAGAAAACCCATTGTTATGTCCATGTAGTGCATAATTTTTAGACTATGATATTCATTGGTGGCATGATAAAATGTGGTGGAAAGTGTGAGATGGTGAGACTTCAACTAGGGGAATATCAACTCAAATCCAACATTTTCACTATTGAAATGGGTGACTATGATGTGGTACTAGGAGAAAAATGGTTACAAAAATTTATCCTAGTTTTCATGGACTTCCAAGAATTGTACATGCGCTTTACTAAATATGACCAATAACACACACTCCTTAGAAATTACCAACTCTTGTTGTACATAAAAACTATTGAAAAAAGGCCACTTTGTTATTATTCCCAATTCATTTCCATCTAAAAGTTGTTGACAACCCACCACAAGAGATTCACCTTGATTTACAATTGATACCACATAAGCATCAACTGGTGTTTAACACACCCTATGGCTTATCCCTTCACAAGATGAGCATGATCATGGTATTCCATTAATTCTAGGTAATCAACCATATAATGTGCATCCTTACCAACACCCTTTTGTACAAAACAATGAAATGGGAAATATTACCCATGAACTATTGGAATTGGTTGTTATTCATCCCAATAGTATCCCTTATTCATCACCAGTGGTCGTGGTATTGAAGAAATAAGGAAATTGGCCCATGTGTCTATATTTTTGTGCTCTCAATCAGTTGACCATCAAAAACAAATTTATCATCCTAGTTATTGATGATCTCTTGGATGAGCTTCATTATGCCAAGTTTTTCACTAAAATAGACCTTCATTTATGATACCACCAAATAAGGATGAAGGAGGTTGATCCAGGATCTTTTCGTCAGGTGACTTATTAAAGAATTGTATTAAATTAGCATAAACTAAAGTACACCATAAAGAAGGAAAAGCTCAAAAGAAAAGAGACATAAGCATGAAATATGAACACAAAAACTTGATAACGAAGTTTTTCCCTGGTGGACTACGTCTATGGTTCCTGCTCTCAAATGGGTAGGCCTTTTTATTAACTCCACAAAACAATTGGGCAAAATACATAAGTATACCTCATTTTGGAGTTAAGCTACAAAATATTTGCTCAGATCAGAAAACAAACATCACCATTGTGTTTGTGGAGTTGAATTACCTAAAAATGACTATCTCCATGCCTCGATCCGAGTCTCACACTTTTTGGCCCAAGAGACAACCCTACCTCGATTTTCATGCCCTGCCTTTGCAATAAATGACTGGGAAAAATCTCGAAATCCATGCCAAAATCCATACGGGCATGCCCTTGGTTCTCCTTCGTTTACACTGGTGGAAAGCCTCCTTTTATACAAAAACTAGGTGGTTATGTAATAAGTGAGTTTTTTGGCGCATTGGTTAGTGGAGCTAATTTAAGGCGTTTGTTTGGTGGAGATCCCGGGGTTGAATCCTGTGGGCCTTCCCTTTTTAACACATGGTTACAACCATTTTTGGTAGTTTCCCTTTTAATTGGTGGGAATGCCACCAAAATAGCGGAGATCTTGGTGGAGGTTTAGGCGGACAACTAAATCTGGCAGGCGGTGGAATATGGTGGTGGAACCACCACCATATTTGGCGGTTTTTTTTTTTAATATTTTTTTTTTTTTTAATTTCAATTGTTGAGCATCATTGGGCATTTTCCCACTGCCATGTGGTAGCCAATCATTGGCCCACATCACCTCATTTGCACGGTCATCCTGCCATGTCACTTTCCTACCATGTCACCCTGCCACATGTCGTACGGATGCCATGTAGTGTACAGATGCCACGTGTCCAGTACAGACTGCTATGTAGCAAATTTTCATTAGTCCACATGTTGGCCCAAAAAGTCCAAAAATGAGTGACACATGGCAGCCTCTCATGCTGCCATGTCATCATGACATGTGTCGCTCTCTGTGCTTGCCACATATATTGTACGGATGATGATGTCATCCATACTGATGTTGACATCAGTAGTACAGATGTTGACTCATCCCTATTGACTGGACTAGGTTGACCAAAACTTTGACCGTGAATATCTTTCGATCCGTAACTCTTTTTGACGATTCATTTGCGTCGTTAGAAATCTTGCAACATGCTCTTCGTGATCATGCCATTTTTACTAAGTTTTGGGAACTTTGAATTGTTTTCCCTTTCTTTGTCTGTTGAAGCCATTCTGAGCATCCCGAGTTGTTCTTAGCCTTCTCTAGATCCTTTTTGGATCATGCCTTCCAAATGAGAGCTCTTTGGACCACCAAAAGTTTTTATAAATCAACTGGTAAGTGAGGGAAGAGTCCCCTCACTTTGTCGTTCCCAATCCATTTTGCCTTGCTTGGATGTGTGCCCTTTAAGCCTACTCGAAGATAATCAACATCACCCCTGTGTGAAGTCCTCATTCTTCTGTCCAGGATGATATCTTCTTGTAACTCATCCAAGTACTCAGGTACAAACTCATCAAATGAAGGTATTGAAACTTCCTCATCCTGATCCATGATCATGGGAGGCTCAAAAGTTTCAAGTTCTCTATGTTCACAATGGAGTAAATCTACATATAAGGTGGAATATCTAAACGAAAAGCATTAGTGTCACTTTTCTCCAAGATAGTGAAGGGTCCATATCAGATAGTGTTGAGTTTCTTACCTTCACCCTTCAATCATTCCTTGTTGATGTAAAGCCATACTCGGTCTCCAACCTAGAATTGATGATCAACCCTGTGCTTGTCATGCCGAGCTTTATATTGTTCTTGACTCTTCTCCAACTGTTCCCTGACTGCCTGGTGTATCTGTTGAATCCTTTGGATGTACTTTTAGGCTCTGTCCTCTGTTCGTTCTTCATTCAAATTGACATCTCTCCCATACATCAAGTCCAAAGGAACCTTGGGTAGGTACCCAAAACATGTCTCAAAAGGTGAAATCTGAGTGGATGAATGTAAAGCTCGGTTATAAGAATGATGTACATAGGGTATATGTTCATCCCATAACTTAGGATGCTTACTGCAGTAGCCTTGAAGCAAGAGTACAATTGTTATGTTTACCACCTTTGTCTATACGTCGGTTTGTGGATAGAAAGCAATTCTCCTCTTCAATTTGGTGTCCATCATTCTCCACAATCTAGTCCAAAAATCCCCAAGGAATCGAGTATCTTGTTCCAAGACAATGGATGTGAATAACCCAAAGTGAACCCAAACATGTTGAAAAAAGAGATTAGCAGCCTTCTTAGCAGTGATCTGCTTTTTACATGGCATCAAGATACACATCTTGTTGAACCTATCCACTACAACATACAAATAATTATGACCCCCTTTGGTCATTGGTAAACCCCCTACAAAATCCATGGAAATTCTTTCCCATGGATGGGATGGAATGGGAACTAGTGAGTATAGCCCTAATTTTCTATTAGTGAGCTTACAAGTAGAACACATCACACACCCCTTTACATATTTAGTTACAATTTCTTTCATTTGAGGCCAGTAAAAAAACCTCTACAAATGAGCCATAGTTTTTCCTACCCCAAAATTCCCAGACACAAGAGAAGTGTGAGCTTCTCGTATTACATGGGATCATTCACTGGGAGGAATACATAGCTTCCCAAGATGATAGAGTAATTTTTTCTATAGACAATAGTTCTCTACATGTGCACCATGGGTTAGCTTCTCATATACTTCTTTAAAATCTTCATTGATGGCATATTTCTCTACATAGATATCATGAGATAAATAAGTATTCTTCAAAATAATAGAAGCAACAATAGGAGGCCTAGAAAGCATATCGACTACATTGTTACTTGTACCCTTCTTGTACTTGATTACCAAATGAAATTGTTGTAGAAAACCCATCCATTTGTAGTGTCGAGATTGTTATTGTTTCGACTATGCTTGGAGATTCTGTAAGGGTTGGTGATGTGTATGTATGATGGTTTCCTTCCCTAACAAGTAGTGTTTCCATTTCTTTACGCTTTGAACTTGTTAACGATATTTCTTGTAAGGGGGGTTAGAATGCAAAAGAATGGGTTAAAAACCCACTTACCCTAAGTTTGGATGCAAAGTGCGCTTGTGATTAAGCGGCAGGCAACTATGGATAGCAGAGATTTGCGTGCCCAGATCAACAGCGTACATGGAATTCCGGAGCCCCCCCGCCTTTCTACCTTTAAGCGGAGGGGGGGGTATGGAATTCGAGGTGCATCTCTTCGACGGCTACGATTGAGGTGCCCGGATCAACAGCGCGCGAGTCGATTCCGGACCCCCCTCGCCTTTCTACCTTTAAGCGAAGGGCGGGGGGTCTGGAATCCGGGGTGCATCTCTCCGACGGCTAAGATCATAGCGCCCGAATCAACGGTGCTCAGGTGATCTCGTCCTTCTCAGCCACTCTATTGTTAATCAGCATGGGCCCTTTCCTCGTCATGTTAGCTTGTGGACCATCCTCCCCCCTGCCAACTGTTCTCCTCCTGACCGTAAGATGAGGCTCGCTCCCCTTAGTCCTTCCTCATCCTCCGACATCTGTCCATATCCCCTTTTCTGGTCTATGTGGTCCCTTCTCCCGTTTCATCATCCACTCACCTCCCGCCATGTGTCTTCCCATGTAACCCCTCTCATACCTCATCACTTCATAGTCTCAGTGTCACCACTCCCATCTATTTGCCATCACCTCCACAGTGTTGGCGCCTCCACTCTCATCATACTCTCGTCCACATCCACCACATACCAAAAGTGTCGAGCTGGCTAGGCCATTCTCAATCCCAATGAAGCAGTTATTGAGGTAGTTGGTGGTGGTTAGACATTGCCTCCGCCATAATGGGAAATTTTGGCGACGAGTTAAGAGCACGTCGATTCGCCTACGGAGCAGTCAAGAGTTCGATTGCGTCCACCACAGGTGCATGATCATTTAGAGACCACATGTGTAGATTGTCAGAGGCCATGCAGACGCAAAGCTTTTAATGCAATGTCTTGATTTTGTTGTGGTTGTTGTTTTGAGTATATGTAGGCATTTCCGCCATTTTTGTATCTATCAATGGTTGAGCAGAGCTCCCGGTTGTAAAGATTTAATGAAGCACTGATACTCTGGTTATGTATATAATTTTGAGACTTCTTTCCTTATGAATGCCAGTTTCTTTTACATATTTGTTATACTGTGTTAGAACATCTCGGAATTGGAGGGTCCAGTCGAGTTGTGGCTGTTATAGGATGATGTTGGATAGGATCACTGTAGCAGTTACGTTGTTTCTAATCAGTTCTTGTGATTTTCCTATCACTGAGTGACTTGGAATTGGAGGATCCAATCAAGTCCCCTTCCAGTTTCTTGAGACCCTGAACCAAGAGGATCTTGTATTCAGAGTCTTTCTTCTGCAAGCCGCTGAAAGCATGTTGCCCAAAGCTATTTATTCACCTTTCTCACCAAGTCTTCCACCTGCTCATCTTTTAATCAACCCACTGGTTGAAGTTAGATCAAGACCTCCTTTGTCCCATACATGCTAAACCCAGTCCATGAGTTAGAGTGATATCTCCTTGAGTCTTTATCTCCATTTGATCACCCCTTTATAAACAAATCGTGACATAAAACTGATGGGTGTCGGGCTCTGCTCTTGCAAGCAATCCAGGAGTGACTTTCGATGCTAACATTTCTGGCGCCGTTGCCAGGGACGAAGTTGAATATTTTCCCCAGGATTGAACGGCAATGATTAACTGATTCTGAAGGTGCATCAGATATCAGAACTATCAAGATTGCTACTATGCACCTGGCGACTCCATTGTGACGACTCCACTACGGTGAACCTGTTGGGTTAGTTGTGGCTTCCAGTGGTAGACACATGCGGTCTCATCCACAACTGCCCCTGGCCACGCCTGAAGAAAATCTGGAGGTGATTATCAGAAAAGGGAAGCCCTCTCAAGTAGAAAGTTCCGCCTCTCAACCAGGTATTTCCCCACCTCCTTATGTAAAAACTCCATTTTCTTGTTCTCAGATTCCTAGCCATCCTTTCTCTGAAGTTTCCCGTTTTCTGAACTTCGGGAGTGTTCCTGTTGAATTTTCTCCTCCTGATCTGGTACCAGAAAGAGAGATTCTTGTCACTCCCCCTTCCCTGGAAGCCATGCCTCGGTACAGACCTCGGGCCTCAGAAGGTCACACCACCCCTCTTGTGATTACTATTACTGCACAGAGAGAAGCATCTACACATTCCAATCCCTTATCTCTCTCTCTGTTTTCCCCGTTGTCTCCCTCTCCTTCAGGAAACTCTATTCCGATATCCCTTGTTCACACTCCTTCTCCTCCAAGTTCTCCACTACCTAATATCCCTATGGCTGGTTCTAATCCCCCTCTGAATAGAATGGACGCCATAGTCGCTGCTAGATATGCTCCCTTAATCCTACCCTATCCTATGAATCCTCTCCCTGCTGGAGACTACTTAAAATACATGCCCAAGTTCACTGGGGAAGGGGACATAACTACAGAAGAGCACCTGGCTGCTTTCTACAATTATGCAGACAACTTGAATATTGAAAATGAAGATGTCTGGATGAGAGTTTTCGTCCAGAGCCTGGATGGTGAGGTGAGGAATTGGTTTAGAGGATTGGCCCCCGGATCTATTGCTGGAATTGAAGCCCTGGATAGTGTTTTCCTGAGGCAGTGGGGAGATAGGAAGGATTTCATGTATTACATGACAGAGTTTGGGTCCCTGAAGAAAATGGAAGGAGATTCTGTCTCTGACTTCTCCAAAATATTTAATAAGATGTATAATAAGATTCCTGCAGAGATAAAACCCTCGGAGGCCTCTTCTCAAATTTCTTATGCTGGGGCTTTCGACCCTAATTTATGTCTCCTATTAAGAGAAAGAAGGGCTACCTCCCTGGCTCAGATGCAAGACGCGGCTATAGAAGTGGAATCCAATGTATTGGTAGCTGACAGACTAAGGAACAAAGCCGATGTAAATAGAAGAAAGGGAAAATCCGAAGCCTCAACTTCTGGCCCATCGATGCCCCACACTCAAGTGGACGAAATGACCCAGATGATGAAGTCTCTGTTTACAGAGATGGAGAGACTGAAGATGAGACAAATGTACAAGGGCCCTCAGAACACCGAAAACAAGGGAGGTTCCAGAAGGCCAAACAATTTTTCTCCCTCGAATGTGCAAAAGGAAAGAGGAAGAGACAGAGAAGACCAGAGAATTCAGGCCCCTTTTCAAAACAATTTTATTGCCGAAGATGAAGAAAGGGAAGCAGATGAGTTGGATCCTAAAATCCATTGCTTTGGGGACACTCTTCCTTTTCCTCATCTCACTCAATCAGCATATGAGGCGTCTCTCATGGAAAGTCAACTAAATGAATTAAGCAAAGGAGATAAGGCTGGCGGTGGTCAAGGCAGGTACAACCTGAGGTCCGACAAAAGGACAGCAGCACCTGATATTCCTGAGCAGTCTACTAGAGCAGAGAAGCCTACTAATAAAGTAGTAGACAGTCACAAAGGTAAAAAGGCTCAACCCCTCTCTCCCATTGTCCGCAATCATGTTCCTGAAATAAGAGAAATTCCAAAGCCTACATCTTCTTTTAATTTCGAGCATGAAATCAAAAAGATCAAGATCCCTGTGCCCCTCATCGAGCTAATTAAACATGAATAATTCAAAAAATGCTTCTCTAAGATTTTGCAGTCTGAAGCCTCATTCCCTCCCGCGGACTCCATAAACCTCCAAGATGAAAATCCAGCAGTTGTCCTAGGTCCCATGGTAGAAGATAGAGATGATTCATCCCCTCCCTTCTACACATCCCTGAACATACATGATAAAGTACTGCACAACTTCTTGATGGATTCAGGGGCCTCTCACAACCTCATGTCCAAAACTGTCATGGAAGAGTTAGGGCTAGAAGTCACCCGAGCTTATCATGACCTCTATTCCTTTGATTCTAGGAGAGTTCAGTGTCTTGGAGTTATTAAGGATCTAGTTGTGACTCTGTTTCAACTTCCCATGAAAAGTGTGGTCATGGATATTGTAGTGGCCGATGTTCCCCCCAAGTTCGGTATGATATTATCAAGATCTTGGATAAAAAGACTGGGGGGAACTTTGCAAATGGACCTAACATATGCTACTATCCCAGTGTTTGGAGGAGAGCATAGGAGGCTATACAGAGAAGCCCAACTGGCTTACATAATCAGTGATGAGGCCAACTCTACCAATCATCCCATCTTTGCCTTAGACACTGATTTAGGCTCCAGCTTACTACAACTCACTACTGCTCCCGACCCTCCTCTAAAGCTCAGAAAGCATCCCACCACTTCTCATGAGTCTCCTCCCTCCATCACCCTAGTTTGGAAAATGTTCTTTGATGGAGCCTGTTCCAGAGAAGGCGCTGGAGCCGGGGTGGTTTTTGTGTCACCAGCTCAGGAAACCACATCTCTGTCATACAGATTAGAATTCGAAGCTACCAACAATGTGGTAGAGTATGAAGCCCTCATCCTAGGATTAAGAGATTCAAGGGAAATGGGAATCCAAGAAGTAGCAGTGTTCAGAGATGCCGAATTGGTAGTCCAGCAGATCAGAAGCACTTATCAGGCCAAACATCCTCGACTCAGGAGTTACAGAAATGAGGTATGGGACCTTATTGACAGTTTCTTCTCAGCGTTTAACATTTCTTTTATCCCAAGAGAAGAGAACACAGTGGCAGATTCCCTGGCTAAATCAGCAAGCATTTTCAAGGTACCCTTGTCGCCCAAACTGAGGTATGATGTAGAAGTAAAATACAGACCCTCCATACCTGGCAATGTCAAGCATTGGAAGGTGTTTGAGGATGATCTTGAGATCAAGAAGTTCTTGGAGACTATCAAAGAGTTTTCAAAGATGCATATCGACCAAGATTCCACCTCTGAGGAAGGGTTTGATGGGGGTGAGTTGCTAAGTAAAATAGCAGAGCATGACATTATTCAGTTGCCTAGCAATCACATTCCGAGGGGACTGGTCCCATTAGAGAGATTGTTCGATGGGAATGACATGGAGGTAAAGGGGAGAGTTTCAGGTGATGATGCTGACACAGCTGAATGCAACATTGGCACACCAGAGGAGCCTAAGTTTGTCAAGTTGTCAAGGAGTTTGACCAAGAAACAGAGGGCCGAATATACTGAGCTGCTGAGAGAGTTTGCTTATGTGTTTGCATGGACCTACCAAGACCTCAAGACGTATGACACATCAGTCATTGAACACAAGATCCCACTGAAGGATGAGGCTAAGTCGTTCAAGCAGAAGCTGAGACCGATAAATCCCATGTTGCTGCCTGTCATGGAGAAAGAAGTGAAGAAGTTGCTAGATGCCCAAATCATTGTCCCCTTGAGATATTCCAATTGGGTGGCCAATTTGGTCCCAGTAAGAAAGAAAAGTGGGGAAATCAAACTCTGTGTTGATTTCAGGAACCTGAATAGGAGCTCAAGGAAAGACAATTATCCCTTGCCCAACATGGATCACATATTGCAGAAGGTCACTGGTGCATTTAGAATATCCATGATTGATGGCTTCTCTAGTTACAATCAGATATCAGTCATGCCTGAGGACAGGGAAAAAACAGCCTTCACCACTCCTTGGGGCACATTCATGTATGAAAAAATGCCTTTCGGACTGATGAATGCAGGAGAAACATTTCAATGAGCCATGGACATAGCCTTCATCGGGAAGAAGGACCAGTTCATGGTAATTTATCTAGATGACATCACAGTCTTCTCCAGGACAGACAAGGAGCACTGCTGCCATTTGAAGAGGGTTTTCCTGAAGTGTCGAAGGTTTGGCCTATCTTCAAACCCCAAAAAATCTTTGTTTTCTATGAAGGAGAGGAAGCTATTAGGCCATATAGTGTCAGTTGAGGGAGTAAGAATTGATCCTAGTAGGGTGGAGGCAATTCAGACCCTGTCACTTCCCAGATCTAAGAAGGAAGTTCAGGCCTTTTTGGGGAAGATAAATTTTCTGAGGAGATTCGTCTCAAATTTTTCTGAGCTAGTGAGGAATATCACAACCATGCTCAGGAAGCGAAATGAATTAAAGTGGACTGTTTAACCCAAGGAATCTTTTGGCCAAATAAAAAGGGCATTGACTGAGGCACCTGTGCTGATCAGTCCTGACTATTCCAAAGATTTCCTGATTTTTTCTTTTGCTTCCTGTGACACAATAGCAGCAGTCTTGTTGCAGAAAAATGATCAAGGGCGAGAGCAGCCTATTTCCTTCTACAGCAAGGCATTGAGAGATACAGAACTCAGGTACAAGATCATGGAGAAGCAGGCCTATGCCTTGGTGAAAGCTCTCAAAGATTTCCGAGTCTATGTCTTGAACTCGAAGATCACTGCATATGTTCCTTCGACAGCTGTGAAGGACATTCTCATATAGCCTGACATAGATAGAAGGAGAGGTAAGTGGATCACCAAAATCCTAGAATTTGATTTGGAGGTTAAGCCCACCAAATTGATAAAGGGGCAGGGTTTAGCCAAGTTGCTAGCTGAATCCAATTGCAAAGCTTTGAGGATTAACCTCATCAATGAGCAAACTGAGCCATCCAACAAGGATTCCCAGAGTGCCCTATCATTAGCAGCATGCCCCTGGTACAAGGACATCTTGTATTTTCTGCAAGAATTAAAGCCTCCTGATGGATTGGGAAAAGGTAAGGCCAGGGCCTTAAAGCTTAAAGCAGTTAGATACTGCCTCATTGACCAATCCTTGTATTGGAGAGACCCTTTAGGTTTCTTATTAAGATGCCTGGACCCACAAGAGGCCCAGCAGGTTATGTTTGATTTCCACAGTGGCCTCTACGGAGGTTATTATTTCTGGAAGACCACAGCCCATAAGATCCTCCGAGCTGGGTATTACTGACCCACTTTGTTCCCTGATGTTTGCAGAGAAATCAGAGCTTGCATCAAATTCCAAAAGTTCTCAGGGAAGCAACAACTCAAACCTCTGCCATTAAAGTCCGTAGTAGTCTTAGCACCTTTTCAGCAGTGGGGATTGGACTTCATCGAAGAAATTCATCCTCCCTCCAGTGGACAACACAGATGGATCCTAACTGCAACAGACTATTTCAGCAAGTGGATAGAAGTTGTCCCCACCAGGAGCACTTCTCACAAAGTAATTATCAGCTTCTTGGAAGACATCTTAGCCAGATTTGGTTGCCCTAGCAGGATTGTCACTGACAATGCTGCCTCCTTTAGGTCTGAGCCCCTGGTCAAGTTCTATGAACAGTATGGGATTTCACTGATTCACTCTACTCCCTATTATCCTCAAGGAAATGGACTGGCAGAATCTTCCAATAAAAGTTTGATCAAGCTCATTAAGAAATTACTGGAAGATAATAAAAGGGCCTGGGATTCAAAGCTCAAATTTTCTCTATGGGTTGATCGGGTAACAACAAAGAAGTCCCTGGGCATCTCACCTTTCCAACTTGTTTATGGGACAGAGGTTGTTTTCCCTACTCAACTCACCTTATCCGTGGCGAATTTCCTCCAAGGCCTTGAAGGAGGCCTGACCATATGGTCAGAAGGATTCATCAGATGGTGGAAGTACAACAAATCAGGGAGCAGGTCATGAACAGGGCCTACCATCATCAGTAGAAGATCAAGCAAGCTTTCAACAGGAAGAGCAGAAAGAAAGAATTTGAGCAGGGCGATCTAGTGCTCAAATGGGACACACCCAGGATAGGGGCAAGCACAGTAAGTTCGATGCCCTCTGGTTTGGGCCTTTCAAGATCCTTGAAGTATTTTCAAACAACACTTACAGGTTGCAAGATCTGGAAGGCGAAGAAGTTTTTAATGGCCCAGTAAATGGGCATTTCTTAAAAAAATGTTTTTTGTGAACCGCAGTCGGCTCTTTTGGTTTTTGTAAATATTGTTTTTGTTTTCATCCTAATAAATGACTCCATATCCCAACAGCAAGGCATTGAATCTGCAAAAGAGTTCTTGGAGCATCATAGGGACGACTCTATCCCCCATGGAGCCAAATGTTAATGATATTTCTTGTAAGGGGGGTTAGAATGCAAAAGAATGGGTTAAAAACCCACTTACCCTAAGTTCGGATGCAAAGCGCGCTTGTGATTAAGCGGCAGGCAGCTGTGGACGGCAGAGATTTGCACGCCCAGATCAACGGCGTACATGGAATTTCGGAGCCCCCCCNACGACTACGATTGAGGTGCCCGGATCAACGGTGCGCGAGTCGATTCCAAACCCCCCTCGCCTTTCTACCTTTAAGCGGAGGGGGGGGGGTCTAGAATCCGGGGTGCATCTCTCCGACGGCTAAGATCATAGCACCCGGATCAACAGTGCTCAGGTGATCTCGTCCTTCTCATCCGCTCTATTGTTAATCAGCACGGGCCCTTTCCCCATCATGTCAGCTTATGGACCATCCTCCCCCCTACCAGTTGTTCTCCTCCTGACTATAAGATGAGGCTCGCTCCCCTTATTCCTTCCTCATCCTCCGACATCTGTCCATCTCCCCTTTTCTGGTCTATGTGGTCCCTTCTCCCATTTCATCGTCCACTCACCTCCCGCCATGTGTCTTCCCATGTAACCCCTCTCACACCTCATCACTTCATAGTCTCGGTGTCACCACTCCCATCTATTCACCATCACCTCCACAGTGTTGGCGCCTCCACTCTCGTCATACTCTCGTCCACATATGCCACGTACCAAAAGTGCCGAGTTGGCCGGGTCGTTCTCAATCCCAATGAAGTAGTTATTGAGGTAGTTGGTGGTGGTTAGACATCGCCTCCGCCATAATGGGAAAGTTCGGCGACGAGTTAAGAGCACGTACATTCACCTACGGAGCTGTCAGGAGTTCGATTGCATCCGCTGCAGGTGCACGATCATTCAGAGACTGCAGGTGTAGATTGTTAAAGGCCATGCAGACGCAAAGATTTTAATGCAATGTCTTGATTTTGTTGCGGTTGTTGTTTTGAGTATATGTAGGCATTTCCGCCATTTTTGTATCTATCGATGGTTGAGTAGAGCTCCCGGTTGTAAAGCTTTAATGAAGCACTGATACTCTGGTTATGTATAGACTTTTGAGACTTCTTGCCTTATGAATGCCAGTTTCTTTTACATCTTTGTTATACTGTGTTAGAACAGCTCGGAATTGGAGGGTCCATTCGAGTTGTGGCTGTTATAGGATGATGTTGGATAGGATCACTATAGCAGTTACATTGTTTCTAATCAGTTCTTGTGATTTTCCTAGCGCTGAGTGACTTGGAATTGGAGGATCCAGTCAAGTCCCCTTTCAGTTTCTTGAGACCCTGAACCAAGAGGATCTTGTATTCAGATTCTTTCTTCTGCAAGCCGTTGAAATCCTGTTGCCCAACGCTGTTTGTTCACCTTTCTCACCAAGTCTTCCACCTGCTCATCTTTTAATCAACCCACTGGCTGAAGTTAGATCAAGACCTCCTTTGTCCCATACATGCTAAACCCAGTCCCTGAGTTAGAGTGATATCTCCTCGAGTCTTTATCTCCATTTGATCACCCCTTTATAAACAAATCGTGACATAAAACTGATGGGTGTCGGGCTCTGCTCCTGCAAGCAATCCAGGAGTGACTTCCGACGCTAACAGAACTAATGCATACAACTCTTTATCATATGTAGGATAGTTAACAACAACTTGGTTAAAAGTCTCAGAGTGGTAACAAATAGGCTTATGATATTGCATCAATACTGCACCCATAGCGTATCTAATGGAATCTGTCTCGATCTCGAAAGGCTGTTGAAGATTCGGCAGTGCTAATAATGGTGCGGTACTGATCTTCTCCTTCAAAGTGTCGAAAGATTTTTTTTTCTTTCCTTCCCACTGAAAAGTGTTCTTCACACTGGTTAATTAAGGCATGCAAAGGAGCTGTTATAAAGGAGAAGTTTTAAATGAACCTCCTCCAATACTTAACTGCACCCAAGAAGCTCTGGATCTCGATCACACTTTTTGGCTTAGGCCAATTTACAATTGCATCATTTTTGGAATGATCAATCTTCAATTGTCCTCCTCCCACGATATGACCTAAGTATACAAGTGTAGTCTTGCCAAATTCACATTTTTACATTTTCACATATAGATTTTCCCTTTGCAAAGTATCCAATACTTTCTTTACATGCCTTACATGTTCATCCCAAGTCCCGCTAAAAACAAGAACGTCATCTAAATACACAATCACAAAATGATCTAGGAAAGGCCTAAATAGAGCATTCATCACACGCATGAAAGTTGTTGGAGCATTACAAATCCAAAATGGCATAACTAACCACTCAAACAATCCATGTTTGGTTTTAAAGGTAGTTTTCCATGCATCCTTTTCTGCAACCCTGATTTGATGATATCCACTGTGCAAATCAAACTTAGTGAAATAAACAACATTCTTCAACTGATCAAGTAAATCATCTATGCGAGGAAGAGGGTATTGATTTTTCACCATGATTTTATTTAAATCTCGGTAATCGACACACATTCGCCATGTGCCATCCTTCTTTGGCACCATCATGATCGAAGAACCACAAGGAGATGAACTAGGCCTGATGAACCCTTGATCCAATAAGCCCTGTACCTGCTTCTTGATCTCTATCATCTCCACAACTGACATCTTGTACATGCCCACATTAGGAAGAGGAGAATCCTTCTGAAGATGTATTTCATGTTGGACTTCCCTCTTAGGAGGTAATCCATCTGGTTCCTGGAAAATATCATCATACTTAGAAAAAATATAAATTAATTCTTTTTTATGAGATGACTCACATCCTTAGAAAGCATCGAATGTCCTGACATCTTTCTCTCTTATGGCCATGAGTACATATCTCTTATTAGTGGTTATGAGTCTTTTCATTTGTCCTGCACTAACAAGTGTTGTATTTACCCTCATGTTGTAAGATCTAACAATATATTCCACTCCCCCCTTATTAAGATGGTATTTGTTCTCATGACAAAAGAAGACTGCTTTTCTATCATCAAGATAAGGACTCCCCAACACTATGCCACATATATCAAGTGGTACAACATTCAAATCCACTTCATCTATCAACTTTGAAGCAATAAAAAATCTAATCCTACATTGTTTGGTGACATTAAGTTTTTCTTTATCACATACCCAACCAATAGGATAAGGCTTCGAATGTGGTTTCATTTCAAGACCCATATTCTTGACAAGTGCTTCAGATATTAAGTTTACTTGGGAACCCAGATCAAATAATGTATCTATCTTAGTATGTTTAGATACAACTCGTATATGAAATAACTCATTCCTCTTTCGTTCATCAATCTGAGATTCATTATTGGAACTTGATCTAGCATAACGGGAATATTTACCTTGTACTCCAACCGTTGTGATATTTCCTTCATCTCTTGAATCAGAACCAAGATATTGTTGCATTGTAGCAACAGTGGTTGTCTTCCCCTTTCCACTGAATTGTTTCAGTTTCTTTTCTGGATGCAGTTTCCAACAATGTTCTTCATCGTGACCTCTCTTCTTGCAATGAGTGCTAGTTGGTTTTCCTCCTTCTCACGTTACTGTAGCGATCTTCTTGTCCTTCCTTTTGAACTTATTGAAAGTCTTGTGTGGGAAATTGGAAGGTTTCTTCATGGGATCTTCTTGAACATGTGTCCCCCTATTCTCAAGGTGAGTGGCTTGCACACAAACTTTGTCAAGACTAGTGGGGTTAAACAAGAGAAAAGTATGATGAATATAACTGTGAAGTGTGCCAATATACTTCATTAAAGTTTCATAAGAATCCAAAGGAATATTCAATGCAAGAGCTTTCTTCCTAAATTCTTATGTCAAACTTTGTACAGCTTGACCTTTACTTTGCCTTAAAGTTTTCCATTCCATCATCGCTTTATGTAAATACCCTAATGGATAGAACTTCTTCCTTATCTCTGATTTAAATTCTGACCATGAGGAAAGAAGATTACCATACTTACGCCTATCCTTAAGCTTTCTCTCCCACCAAACGAGAGCGGTGCCTTCCAATCGAAGAGAAGCCAGTTTCACTTTAACTTCCTCTTCATCAATATGTTGAACACAACAATAGACTTCAACCTGACAGATCCAATTATCTAGTTTTTTAGCATTAGCATCTCCATTAAACATAGGTAAAGCAAACTTTACATCAAGCTTTAATAATGGTTTCTTAAAAGAGGCTTTATGTCTAGAATGATGAGAATGAAGAGAATGCTCAGAGGAAGATGAACTAGAACTTGAAGCCGAAGATGGAGGCTCAGGAGGATCTCCTCCAGCCCCTTGGTTTACCGATTCATCATCATCTGGTGGTGCTTCCTTTTTCTTCCCTTTCTTCTTCATCCTCTTCTCGTAAACTCCATACATTTTCTCGACCATGTCTGAAATGTGATAAAAGACCATGTGAAATTTTTTCTCCTGTTCATCATGCTTGTCCTCTTCTACCATCTTCTTCCTTCAGGATGCACGACCAACTTCGGGATTGAAATTCTTAAGAGTTCCTTCACCCTACTTATGCTTGGCCCTAGTAAGAATTCATGCTCAATAATTCAATTCAAAGACGAGTGCTCTGATACCAACATGATCTGGGATCTTTCCGTCAGGTGACTTATTAAAGAATTGTATTAAATGAGCATAAACTAAAGTACACCATAAAGAAGGAAAATTTCAAAAGGAAAGAGACATAAGTATGAAATATGAACACAAAAACTTGATAACGGAGTTCATCCCTAGTGGACTACGTCTCTAGGTCCTTCTCTCAAATGGGTAGGCCTTTTTATTAAATCCACAAAAGAATTGGGAAAAATACATAAGTATACCTCATTCTAGAGTTAAGTTATATAAGCTTTGCTCAGATCAGAAAGAAAACATCACCATTACGTTCGTGGCATCGAATTACCTAAAAATGATTGTCTCCATACCTCGATCTGAGTCTGGCACTTTCAGAACCCAAGAGACACCCCTGCCTCATCTTTTGTGCCCTGCCTCTGCAATAAATGACTAGGAAAAATGTCGAAATACGTTCCCTTTCTCGAAATCCATGCCAAAATCCGTACGGGTGCTCCCTTGGTTCTCCTTCATTTACATTGGAGGAAAGCCACCTTTTATACAAAAACTAGGCGGCTATGTAATAAGTGAATTAGTTGGCACAATGGTTAGTGGAGCTAATTTAAGGCGTTTTTTTGGCGGAGTTCCTGAGGTCGAATCCCACGGGGCTCCCCTTTTTAACACATGGTTACAATCATTTTTGGCGGTTGGCCTTTTAATTGGCGGGAATGCCACCAAAATAGCGGAGATCCTGGCAGAGATTTATGTGGACTGCTAAATCTAGCGAGCTATGGAATATGCCGCCATATATGGTGGAACCGCCACCATATTTGGCCATTTTTTTTTTATATTTTTGTTTTAAATTTCGATTTTTGAGCGTCATTTGGCATTTTCCCATTGCCACATGGAATCCCATGACTGGGCCATGTGGCAGCCAATCATTGGCCCACGTCACCTCATTTGCATGGTCAGCCTCCCGCGTCACTCTTACACATGTCGTATGGATGCCACGCAATGTACGGATGCCACATGTCCTGTACGGACTGGCACATGGAAAATTTTCATTGGTCCACATGTCGGCCCAAAAATTCCAAAAATGAGTGACATGTGGCAGCCTTTGTGCTACCAAATCATCATGCTAACATCAACATGACATGTGTTTCCCTTTGCACTCTCCATGTATACTATATGGATGATGAAATCATATGGATTGATGCTGACATCAGCAGTACAGATGTTGACTCATCCCTGCTGACTGGGCTAGGTTGACCAAAACTTTGATCGTGAATATATTTTGATTTGTAACTTCGTTTGACGAGTCGTTTGCGTCGTTAGAAATCTTGCGACGCGCTCTTCGCGATCATGCTATTTTTAATGAGTTTTGGGAACTTTGAATTTTTTCCCTTTCTCTGTATGTTGAAGCCATTTTGAGCATCCTAAGTTTTTCTTAGCCTTCTCTGGATCCTTTTTGGATCAGAGGTGGACATTCCTAGGATAGCCTTCCATATTCATTAATTTCATGACGAGTTTTTATTGATTCCATCTGACCTTTGTAATTCCATATCCACTTTTTAGAGCCTCAAGAATAATATTTTTCAACCTTTAGTGTACAATTATGTACTTGTATTCTTCAATGATATCTTGATCTATAGAAAAAAAGTGGGCAACACATGTGGAGCATGTTGATAGAGCCTCGCAATTCCTTATGGACAAGCAGTTGTTCCTCAAGCGTTGTTAATGTGTTTTTTCTTCTTTAGAGGCGGAATACTTTGGTCACATTGTTAGTCAAGATAGGGTGTGAGTTGATCCCAACAAAATTGAGGCTGTGAAGGATTGGCCACACCCCAGTTTTTTAAAAATATTATTGGTTTTCTTAGGGCTCACAAGTTACTACATAAAATTTGTAAAAAATTATGGATGAACTACATCATGCTTAACCACCCTACTCTTTCATTTGGGAAGAAATGAAAAAATAAATATAGATTTATGTAGCCTCGTGTGACACATATCAAAGGAACAAGGGGGATATGGTGAAAAATCCTGAGGAATTGCAACCACTACCAATACTAGCCACTATATGGACTAGCATTTCTATGGATTTCATCATGGGCCTTCTGAAAACTAGCAACAAACTAGTCATCATGGTGGTAGTTGACTGCCTTTCCAAATATGATCACATTTTTTCCCTACCACATGCATTTTGACCCTCCATAGTTACCCAATTTTTCATGGATCATATTTTTAAATTAGATGGTATACTCACTTCCATTGTGTCAAATAGTGACCCCACATGCACTAGAAAGTTTTTGGCAATATCTATTTAAACTCTAAGGTACCCAATTAAACATAAGCACAAGTTATCACCCTTAAAAATATGGTCAAGCAAAAGTAGTCAATAAATTCTTAGAAACTTATTTGAGATTCTTTGATTCAAAAAGGAAGCACCAATGGGAACAATGGCTACCCCTTTCTAAATGGTGGTACAATACCACTTATCGTGGTGCTACCAAAATGATACCATATGAAATGATCTATGGACAAAAATCCCCTTCAATGGATTCATATTTACCATGCATATCCTAGGTTCAAGCAGTAGATTGCATGTTTCACACTTGAGAGGTCATTCTCCACACACTCAAGGACAATATGGTGGTGGCTCAACATCACATCAAGAAACAAGCTTACCAACATTGATCTGAGAATTCTTTTGTAGTAGGATATCAAGTGTTTCTTCACCTTTCTTAAAGACAAATTTTACCATAAGGTTGCACCAAAATTATATGGACCCTATCAAATCCTTTGGTGGCTTGGATAATTTTCCTACATATTGGCTCTTCCATCACACTCTAAGCTCCATCTAGTCTTTCATGGGTCTTATTTGAAGAATGTAGTGTTGGGTATGTGTTATATTCTTTGTACAAGTAGTAGTGTTGGGAAATGTGTCGCATTTTTGCCTCGATTTTCATGTCCATTATTGGGCGGTTTTTTGGCAAACGGTTTTTTTTCGATGGTTTTCTATTTCTGGTTAAGGAATTAGGGTTGTTGACTAATCTAGGTCACTGGATTAGGGTTTTGGATGTCGTTGGCTCCTATATGTATATTATATTGTAAACAAAGTATCACTATGAATGAATATAGAATATGTTGGTTTTCTCAGTTTGGGTTTCCAAGAGAAAAATCTCTGTGTAATGTTTGTATTTTCCATTGTACCTTTTATGTTCTTTTACTAAAAATTCGTTTGCAGTAAATATTGTACAAGGTTAAAATCTGCATTTGGTATCATAGCTTTGTTGGATTCAAGGGGATGCCTTTGTGGTCAAGGGTTTGGCTCGAGATTGTGATAATCCTTGTTACAGTGGGAGAACTGTGCTATTGATTTTTCAGGTGAAAAGAAATGGCGAGCAATTCGAAAATGGAGATCGAAAAGTTTAATGGGAAAAATTTTGAGTTGTGGAAGCTCAAGATGGAATATTTTTTGGTGGACAAAGATCATTGTATCATGGTAGATCCAGGTACTGCACCTACAGGAACTTCATCAGATGACTGGAAAAAGTTGGATCGGAAGTCAAAGAGCATAATCTGACTGTGTCTCTCAGATTGAGTATTACTGAATGTGTCAGAGGAAGCTACAACCAAGGATTTATGGATAAGTTGGGGAAGTTGTATCATTCTAAGTCCTAGTAAATAAAATATTCATGAGAAAGAAGCTGTATAACCCGAGGATGAGAGATGGAGACTCGGTGGTAGAGCATTTGAACGCATTCAATACTATGGTAAGTCAATTAGTATCTATTGATATTAAAATTTCAGATGAAGATAAGTGTATCAGTTTACTGTATTCTTTACCAAAATCATGGGATAATATAGTTTTGGCCATAGGTATTAATACAACTACCTTGAAGTTTGATGAAGTGGTCTCATCCTTGTTCTTGGAGGAGATGAGAAAGAAGAAAATGGAAGGATAGAGCACAGATGCATTATTTGCAAGAGGACACTCCCAAGAAAGAAATAGATCTAAGTTCTCAAGTGGGAGATCTAAGTCTAAGGGTAGATCTAAATCTCTTGAAAAGTTTGTAAAGGTATGTTGGAGTTGTGGAAAAGAAGGGCACTACAAGAAGCAGTGTAGATCCAAAGTTGAGAAAAAGAAGGGATATGAAGAATCTCCTTCTACAGAAGAAAATACCTCCAAGGAAGAAGGAGGGGATGTGTACTTGGATTTTTCAAGCACACATGCATATCATGAGGCATGGTTGGTTGAATCAGGTGCATCCTTTCATATGACTCCCCACAGGAAGTGATTATGTGAATATGAAACGTATGATGGAGGTAATGTTTTCCTAGGTCATGACTTGACAACCAGAATCATAGGTCGAGGAAAATTCAAGTTTAGGCTCATAGATGGAAGGATTAGAACACTAACTGGTGTTCTGCACATTCTAGGATTGGCCAAAAATTTGATTTCTATAAGAAAAATGGATGATGCAGGGGTAAAAACAATATTTGAAAATGAAACCTGCAGGATGGTTCAAGGAGCAATGGTGTTATTGAAGGGAGTTTGGTTTGGAACTATGTATAAGTTGCAAGGAAGAACTATCAGTGATGGGTGTAATAGCTCCATTGTTCTTGATATTGGATTTGAAGAAGAAAGAACTCTTACAGTCTCTGGAGAAAATTTTATGATGTGGCATCAAAGACTGGGGCGTATTGGAGAGAAGGGTCTTCGACTACTACACAGTAAAGGTATGGTTGAAGGTATGTCTAACTGCTCATTGGATTTTGATTTCTGTGAACATTGTGCATATGGGAAGAAGAAAAGGGTAAGATTCCCCTCTGGTGCAACGAGGGTAGAAGGAATTTTACAGCTAGTTCACAGTGATGTTTTTGGACCTATGTCAGTCCCATCATTGGGAAAATTTGTGTACTATGTCTCATTTATAGATGAATTCTCAAGGAATACTTGGATATATTTCCTCAGGAAGAAATCTAAAGTCTTTGACAGGTTTAAAGAGTTTAAGGCTCTTGTTGAGAATCAAAAAGAGAAAACAATTAAGGTGTTGAGGACAGATAATGGCGGAGAGTTCTGCGAGAATGAATTTGAAGAATTTTGTAAGAAGAGCAGTATAGAAAGGCATAATAATACTCCATATACACCTCATCAGAATGGAGTTGCAGAAAGGATGAACATGACGCTGATGGAAAAAGCAAGGTGCATGCTCAGTGGTGTCGGGTTAGGGAAATAATTTTGGGCAAAGGCAGTGGGTATTGCATGTTACTTGGTCAACAGATCACTTTCATCATCATTGGATGGCAAGAATCCACAAGAGGTATGGGCTGGTAAGAAACCTTCTCTCACACATCTCAAGGTATTTGGTTCTGATGCATATGTTCATGTTCCAAAGGAAAACAGAAGTAAGCTAGATAAGAAGGTTGAAAAGTGTATCCTTATTGGATATAAAGATGGTCTCAAAGCTTATAAGCTTTGGAACCCAGAAACTAAGAAGGTAGTGTATAGCCGAGATGTGGTATTTAGAGAAATGAAGGATGTTGGTAAATAGGAAGTCCTACCAAGTAAGGAACAACCAGAGAAAATAGAGTTTGATTTAAAGAATTATGAATCAGACTCTACAGAAGAACATGAATCAGAAGAAGAAGATCCTCATACTCCAGTATTGAGGAGATCAGTTTGATAAAGAAGGCTACCAGAAAGGTATACTCCATCTGATTTTCATTCAAATTTTGCTTCGTCAATTACTAAGGATGATTCCTAGAACTGTTAGGGAGGAAGTGGATTAAGGTGATGGAAATATCTAGAAAAAGGCCATGGAAGAAGAAATGGAAGACTTGGATAAGAATGATTCTTGGGATCTAGTGGAGTTGTCGACTGGAAGAAATACCATTGGAAACAAATTGGTATTTAAAAAGAAGTTGAATGCAGAAGGAAAAGTGGAGAAATACAAAGATCGACTAGTAGAAAAGGGTTATTCCTGGGTTGAGGAAATTGATTTTGGTGAGATTTTTCTCTTGTTGTCAGGTTAACCTCTATAAGATTTATGTTAAATGTTGTTGCTGCGTTTGATTTTGAAGTAGAACATATGGATGTGAATACAACATTCCTACATGGGGATCTGGAAGAAGAAATCTATATGAAGAAACCAGAAGGATTTGTTGTGAAGGGAAAGAAGGAGCTGGTATGCAAGCTGAAAAAGTCCCTGTATGGTTTAAAACAATCACCAAGGATGTGGTATAAAAAAATTGATACTTATATGTTGGGACTTGGTTTCACAAGAAGCAAAGAGGATCATTGTGTTTATTTTAAATTAGTTGGTGATCATTTGATTTATTTGGTCTTGTATGTGGATGACATGTTGCTGATAGGAAACAACAAGGAGATTATCTAGGATGTGAAATCTCAGTTGTCCTCTAAATTTGACATGAAGGTTATCGATGCTTCAAATTTCATTTTGGGAATGGAAATTAAAAGAGATTGGAAAAAGAGGAAACTCTGGTTAAATCAGAGAAAATATGTCTAGACAATATTGCAGAGGTTTAATATGCAGGAATGTAAATCGGTCAAGGTTCATATTCTTGTTGGTGTAAAGTTATATGTGGAACAATGTCCCAAGACACAAGAAGAGGAGGAGGACATGTCTCATGTTCCATATGCGAGTGAAGTTGGAAATTTGATGTATGCAATGGTCTGTACTAGATCGGACATTGCACATGCAGTGGGAGTTTTGAGCAGGTATATGTCAAAACCAGGGAAGGAGCATTGGACAATAGTAAAAAGGGTTTCCAGGTATTTGTGTGGCACTACTAGTTATGGATTGTTCTACCAAGGAAGATCAGGATTGGACAGAGTGTTGGATATACATGACTTTGTGGATGCAAACTAGGTTGGAGATCTGGATCATAGGAGATATACAAGTTGGTATGTGTTTAACCTGTTTGGAGGAGAAATAAGTTGGATGAGCAAAAGACAGGCTATAGTGGCACTTTCAACTACATAAGTTGAATACATGGCAGCCACACATGCAAGTAAGGAAGCAGTATGGTTACAAAGATTGTGTTCAAGTATTGGGTTGGTAAAACAAGCTATAAGGATAGATTGTGACAGTCGGAGTGCAATTTTTCTGGCGAAGAGCCCAGCTTATCATTCAAAGACAAAGCATATTGATATTCAATATCACTTTGTGAGAGACATGGTTGAAGAAAAGAAAGTGTTGTTGATGAAGGTGGACACTTTGAAGAATGTTGCAAATTCATTGACAAAATATGTGAGCATTGAGAAGTTCTCTTGGTGTAGAGGATCCATGGGAATTGTTGCCCTGGATTGTTGACTATGTAACCCTATAACCCCTTGTATGCAAAGAAAATGATAAGTGGGAGAATGTTGGGTATGTGTTATATTCTTTGCACAACTAGAACTAGTGTCTACGTTGTGTCGGGCAAGCAAGGGGGTAAGAGAGGGGGCCATTTTTTTGGGTGGTTTTCGTGTCCTTTTTTTGGGCGGTTTTTCAGCACATGGTTTTTCGTCGATGGTTTTCTATTTTTGGTTAAGGAATTAGGGTTGTTGACTAATCCAGGTTATTGGATTAGGTTTTTGGACGTCGTTGGATCCTATATGTAAATATTATTGTAAACAATGTATCACTATGAATGAATATAGAATATGTTGGTTTTCCCGGTTTGGGTTTCCAGGGGGAAAATCTCTGTGTAATGTTTGTATTTTCCATTGTATATTTTCTGTTCTTTTACTGAAAATCTGTTTGCAGTAAATATTGTACAAGGTTAAAATCTACATGTAGTGGGAGTGGATTGTTGCATTAAATATATTGTTCTATAACTTGATGAAGAGGGGTCCATTTGGATCTACGCATAAGCAATACTATCCACCCAAGAGTGTCAACTATGTTAGAGCACCATCCAAGAAGTTTTGATTCAGTGGAAAGATATGCAACCAAAATATGTCACTTGGAAAGACTACAGGGTCTTGGTAAGAATATCAAGGGTCTGTAGTATGTTTCATAGGAGGTTTCCCCTCAAAAGAGACATGTGAAAATTGTTCACTCTTTTGGAGAATCATATTTAATACAAGGGATATAGTCTACATGATTAATCTTAATTTCTCTCGTATTTACTTTCCCACATTTAATTTCTCTGAATATTGTTCATGGTTTTTTATTTTTGTTGATTAAGTACACTACATCATCCACATATGGAATGTGAGGGTTTAATGTAACTTTTATAAACCTATTAATCATTTAGTTTCCCTATATGTCATGAAACTAGGTGGGTCACTTCCAAAAAGATATATATTACTATCATTGGGTCTTTCTTACAACTAATTTTTTTTCATCCCAGGCAACTTGCTTGGATGGCCTTTCCATTTCCCTATGAAAACTTGAAGTCCCCTTTTGTACTTTCTGAGCCAAAAAATCATATTTTTCCACATATATGTTCCCTACCAGTTAGATAGCATGTGTATACGTAGGTTGCACCACTACAGCCTGCGTACATCGAGTTTGGTGCTCAAAATTAAAAATTATTTTGGGTTTTCATGTCATGTCACGAGATCCATGATCCTTGACCCTCCATATACTGGAAACGTTCTGACTTGGCCCTTCAGTTCCATTTGAAGGCTATAAATTGAGTCATATCCAAGCCGAGGAAGAGGATAGAATTCAACTTTTGAGAGCAAAGATACTCTGGAGAAATTTCACTTCACATTGAGTTTGCATCCCTTTATCATTGAAAGTATGAACACATTGTTCAGCTCCCAAGCTCTTCCCTCTTTGATGGAGAACCTCATTGTCTCCTTTATATGAGCTTGCCTTTGGTGGAGGATTGAAGTGGTGGAGGCCCAGTTGGAAGGGACTTAGTTTCTCGATCCCGAGATGTGTTGACACCGAAGTATGTCACTTATATACTTTTGTTGATTATTTTAATAGAAATACTCTTTTCTTGTCCAATTGATATCTTGCAAATATTTGAATTGTTATTCCATGGGAATATTTGTCATGTATGTTAATGGATTATGTTATTTTATGTGCTAACATTATATATTATCACCATATGCTTGCATATGTTGGTTGTTGAGGACAAGTTGCAGGTATAAATCTTTGAGTTGTGTGCTCAACGGTGGTCTTCATCAAACATCCAGATGAGGTAGGCTCTTGGCCTTGTCTTGTTACAATTTTCATTTATATAGAATACTTGGTATTAGAGTTGATTTCTACAGTCACTCTATTTATTGTGGTTTACCCCATACCATAGAGTGATTTTCCTCGTAACAAAATTGGTGACCATATTGGGGATCGAACCCAGAATCTCTGGTTTCGAAAACTAGTAATATATATCTTACTGGAAGTGAACCACCTATTTGCATGACATATATTACTATACTGGCACATTTAAATAGGGAAAATTGTTTGTATTATTGAAAAAGTTGTCAACTAGTTTTATAGATATTTAATTCCACCTTTTGGTGCATTTGGTTAAATACATTGAAATATCCAGTGCGGTGGGTTCTAGATTGATGTTCTTCCTAGAAAGGTATATAAAATTTACTCTTAAGAGATTTGTAAGGCAACGAGCACATCTATAAGGGTGCATGGTCAAAGGGTACATTGTAGCATAATCATTATTTTTAATGTTTGTATTCTAAAGACAAAACCATGTAGATTCTCCAATCATATGGATGGTGAACATGATTAAGATAAACTAGAAAGAGAGTCACAAGAAACAAAAGGAAATGCACACACTTTGAAATGTATTCCTAAATTTACCTATATATTTGTAATTGTGTTTTTCATTGAATAATAATTTTCACTAAATAATTAATAGTAAGTTTTCAATAACATTGTAGATATTGATGAACTAAAAAAAAAATAGATTCATTTTGTTAAATATGGAGGAAACCAAAAAATGGGTAGATATATATGATGAGAAGTGAAAAACATGACAAGAGGGTACACAATCATTTAGAAGGTCGAATTCTTATACTTCACTCCCTCTAGAATTACAATTAAATTATGGAATACATAGTGCGCAAACACATGGGTGAAGGGGTAAATTTATAAAATGGGTCTAAACAACAAATAAAATCAAGATACATTGATCATAAGAATTGGATGCAATAGAGAGGTATCCAATATATGATATATACTACATATATTTAATGTATAATTTTGTGTATTTTTTCAAGATTAAGATTTTTTATTTTAATATATATTTGTATATCCATGAAGGTATAAACATACCCTCCAATGTAGGTATATGGTCATCATTTTATTTAGTGGAGAGTGTGGGTCATGGAAAACAAACTTATGATAATGGATTTCTAGTTGTATTTGATCAAACATGTGATGCAAGCTCAAGAGATAGAAACCAAATTCAAGGCCAACGTGAATATGTTAGCAACTTCCAAGAGATTATTTAGCTAGGATATAGGTCCTTCAAATGTTTGATTTTCAAATGCAAATGGTTTATCATTTCTGATGGGATATATGTTAATCATTATTAGGATAGTAACTTATATGGTTTTGACACATGTAGAGAATTGTCAATGATAAATTGTGAACCATGTATTTTTCCATAACATTGTGAGCAAGTTTTCTATCATCTTGATGCCTTGGATGAAAATCAATGGTTTTTTCTTCCTTGTCCACCTCGAGGAAAAAGGGTTTTTGAAAAGCTACATGTTACAATTTTTAATCTAAGTCAAGAAGAGGATGATGTAGACACAAGTGCTGAAGTAAATGTGGGTAATCCAACATAATTACATTACATGACAAAAACTATAATGTACTCATATTTTTTCTTAATGAAATACATTTTCTTGTGGATAGTGTATTTTCTCACTTAAATTGGCATTGATTTTTATGGACATTGTGAATGGTTTCTTCATTTTTTTCTATCACTATACAATACTAATCAATAAAATTAAAATATTTTTTCTTATTATATTTTTTTATCTTAGTCAAAAATTTAATGCATCAATTTATTTTTTATTTTGATTTGATGGGTTGGAGGGATTAGGCATTGGCTAGAAGTTAGGGGTGTTAGAAAGTTTGTGGCTAAGGGTTAGGATCAATATGTGTTATTCATGGGTTAGTGGGATATGGGATAGGTTATTAATGCACTCATAACCTAACATACCTAACCTACCAACATAACCCACTAACCCACCCCATTAATTTATGTGATCCACCTAACCCATAATTTTACCTACTAACCCACCTAGCCCATAAGCATAATCTTCTAAGCCTATTAACATAACCTACCTACCCCATTAACCTATTACACCATCATCCGCCAAAATTAACCTACCTAACATACTAATCCCCATCTGACCTACATAACGTACTCCACTAACACACCTAACCTACCCCACTAACCTTCCTAACCTATATAATTCACTAACCCACTTAACCCCCTAACATACCCCACTAAGATTCCTAACATTCTAATACACTAATATACTAACCCACTACCCCACTAATTGAACTAACACATGTAACACTTATAGCCCTCTTGGCTTAACATAACCTACAAAACCTACCCAAACCATATCATTCAAATAACCCACATATCCTCCTATGCTAAAATAAACCAAAAGCTAATCGACCAAACTTATAGTTAACCCATTAACCCACCTAAAATACTCCATGGATTCACTTAACATACTTACCCCACTAACCTAATTAACCTAGACTATCTAACATAATGCACTAACCAAATCAATATAACATACCATAATTACCCTCTAACTTACCTAACCCACCAAACCATAATACTAACCCTTGAATTGTGATGATTAATCCTTGTTCCCAATAAAAATAATGAAGGATTAAGGATGAAAACAAGAGACCCAATAGATGCAATAAAGACACCAACAAATACAAAAATGGATGCTGCAAGGTCATTATAAGGATACGAAGGGGATGCCACAAAGATGCTAAGAAGACACTATAAGGTAACATGGAGATGTAAACATGGCATTAAACAGATGCAAAAGGGGCAAAGGGGTGTTGAGGAGATGCTATAAGGATGAAATGAATATGAAAATTGAGCACAACAAAGCAAAAAATGCATAAGTGAAAAAAATAAAGATTTCCCTGAAAGACACAAAAAAAAACACTAGCATGCATCCTTTTTTCTAGCCTAAGCATAAGAGGATGTAAAAAATGTCACCAAAAATCCCTATTGTAGTAGTGTATAGGGTTTTGTTATGATAATTATGTCATTTTTCTATTGTTATTTTTGGTGACTAAGCACAAGCATGATGAATCTAACAAAAAGGGGGAAGAATGGTTGATTCAAGTGTCTCCTAATTTAGGCACTTACTACCTAGTAGTTATTTTTTCATTTTATGGCTAACATTATACAATACATAAAACATTGACATTGTGATATATTTTATTTAACATTATATAAATAAAGGATAAAGTATTACATTAATGTCCACACATTATATAAATAAAGTATAAAGTATCACATTAATGTCCACGCATTATATAAATAAAGGATACAGTATCACATTAATGTCCACACATTATATAAATAAAGGATAAAGTATCACATTAATGTCCACGCATTATATAGATAAAGGATAAAGTATCACATTAATGTCAACTTAAATCAATTTTCCTTGTTAGACATGTGCTAATCTCCTCTAATAATGGAGGGAAATCAACTCCGAGGAATTAGGGAAAATTTTATGGGCTAAATTTCATCCATGGGCTATTTTCCATGCTTTTTCCCAAAAAACGATTTGCCCATTTCCATTTTTCATAAAAATGATTCACCCAAATTTTATAGGATAACATTATTTTACCTTAAAATTCGCCAAAACTTTATACAAACTATATAAAATCCTTAGAAAATTTGAATATTTTTACAAAAATATCGCTAAACATTTTACAGTTTTCATATTAAGTACTAGTAAGATTCACCAAGGTTTCTGCAGTTTAAAATAAATCTCCATCCTTAAAAGTATCTCTTGCTCAGTCGATTCATCGAAAACCTTCCCTCTCTCATACAAAAAATGAGGCTATACACCTATCAAAGTTTGAACGTTGGTTGTTTGTTCATTTCCTCTTATCTCTAACTAAATGCACATAACTCAATTCACCAAAAAGAGTGGTGAGCATTTTTTATTCCAATTAGAATTCATTCTTTAATTTTACATTTGAAATGTACCATCCATTTTCCACTCATATATATATATATATATATATATATATATATATATATAGAGAGAGAGAGAGAGAGAGAGAGAGAGAGAATCATCAAAATAATATTTTTTAAATGTCATTATGTTAAAAGAAATTAATACATTTTCTTATATAGNTATATATATATATATATAGAGAGAGAGAGAGAGAGAGAGAGAGAGAATCATCAAAATAATATTTTTTAAATGTCATTATGTTAAAAGAAATTAATACATTTTCTTATATAGTTCATATAAATCATGATTGGTCTCGACTCTGGTGTGAGACACCATGTACCCGGTGGGCTATGGAGCTAGGAAAGAATCATGTTCTCATAGAACCCTCATGTGAAGGCGATGCAACGGGTACCAGGTGGATCGAGGTGGATCGGGATTCGTTCGATGATCTAGCGAGCGCAAATCGTCCTAGGGTCTCCCACTATTATATCCCAAAAGAGAAATATATAGTGTTAAATGTATATGATATGGCCCAAAGGGGGTGTATATATGGGGATAAATGTACATGCAATGTGTAAATATATATTTAATAGGGTAGGCCTAATAGTAAAGGGGAATCATGTGTAGGTGTGAATAGGTATATATAGTGATCATGTATTCATTATTGGAGACATGTGAATTGTGATGTATGAATGTAATTGGTTATGTGGAGGAGTTTCTCCAATTATTTAAGGATTTATTGTATAACTTATCTATATTGGAGTTGTGCTCCATGCTCACATTCTATACATGGTCTGTACTTGTGTTATTTTATGATATTTTAAGCATTTGGTTCATTACATTTGGTGTCGAAGCATCGATCCTAGGGTTTTGCTTCCTCAAGCAAGTCATATTGGAATTTTCGCTATAAAAAAATTTCAGGGCCATTTTAGATAGCGACAATTGGAGGATGTTTAGAAGACATATCAGGGTATCTTTGGTATGTATTTTTGCTTCTGGGTCATTGTAATTTCGGAGATACACCCTATGGAATATAGGGTTTTTGACTAGTCCTATTACTATTCTCAAATATGTGTTCCGGGTAAAATCATCATATATTCTTCAGAGAGGATCCAAATTCTATGAGACTAGTTGCATTGGAAAGAGAAAATTCCATATTAATTTGGTATGAATTTCATAATCAGCTATCCAATATTGGATGTGTGGCATTTTGTACAATTTCTCTCTCCAAAATAGTCCAAAAATCAACAAGGTTTGGGAAAGTTACTACATGCAAAATTTTAGACTTAGAAGGGTCGAAATTTCATAAATACATCAGAAGGAAGGTCGGCTAGCAGGACAGACTCCAAATCAAGGTTTCAAAGGTATGTTCACTTAAAACTATCATAACTTTTGATTGGGATGTTTGATTGAGCTGATTCAAAAACCATTGGAAAGACAAAACATAGAATATTATATTAGAGCAATGATTATAATTATTTTATATCATTATCCTTAATATACTAAAGCTGGAAGTTGAGGAATTTGTTTAGACCTTAATTAGGAATCAATGTCAATACCTGAATTTACAGGAGATCAAGATAGAGACAAAATCAATGCTATGGAATGGTTGAGGTTTGTAAAGGAATATAGCATGAATCATTAAAGAACAATTTTTTGTATCTTTTTGGTGAAGCTCAAAAGTGGTGGATGAGTATGGATAAGGATACTATATGGAACCTCACATGGGAAGAATTTGAAAAACTCTTCTCAAATAAATGGATTAAGGATAAAAAAATGGAGGAAATGTATAAAATTCAAAATTGTTGGAGCAGGAAATTTTGGGGTAAGGTTTGAGATACAATGCAACAAACGAGGTAGAATGGACCAAGGAAACAGTGCACATCGGGAAATGAGGAGAAATAAATGTGCAAGAAGGAAAAGGAAGCATCGCGCTGAGAAGAAAGGAAAAACAACGTGACATAATTGTGGATTAGCACGTGAAGGCAGTTAGAAAGTGGACAAGTGGAGTCCACTTAGAATTAGGGTTTTGGAGTATAATGTAAGGGTTTTTACCCATTTTTGTAATATAAAAATAGGATGTGATCCAAAAATAATCTAGAGAAGACTAAGGACAGCTCAAAATTCGCAAAAGCAACTCAGGAAGCTCAGAATGGCCTCAGTAGACAGAGAAAGAGAAAAAATTAAAAGTCCTCAAAACTCAGTGAAATTGACATCATCACGAAGAGTGCGTCACAATATTCCCAATGACATAAACGGATCATCAAACGGAGTTATGGATCAAAATATATTTGCGGTCAAAGTTTTGGTCAACCTAGCCCAGTCAGTAGGGATGAGTCAGCATCTGTACTGTTGACGTCAGCATTAGTACGGATGACGTCAACATCTGTATAGTGTATGTGGCACATGCAAAAGGTGACACGTATCATATTGACGTCAACATGGTGGCATGGTAGAACCAGAGGCTGCCATGTGTCACTCATTTTTGTCCTTTTCGATTCAATCTGTGGACCAATGAAAAAGCGTCATGTGGCAGTTCGTACAACCACGTGGCAGACCGTATGATGACATGGCAAGATGACATGGTACGATGATGTGGAAGGTGACTATGCAAGTGGTTAGTGTGGCCCAATGGTTGGCTTCCATGTGGCCCAGTCATGGCCTACCATGTGGCACTGGAAAAATTCCCAATGAGGGCCTGAAAATCGAATTTCAAAAAAAAAAAAAAGGCAGCCCCGCCAAATATGGCAGCCAAAAGGTAAGTTCCAACAAATATAAACAAGAACTCCAAACTGGTGGAGGTTCCATTCCACATATTGTATATCGATATAACTACAACCCAAAAGGGGAGGCCCACGGGCTCGACCCCATGACCTCCCCCCATGCAATGCCTTAACAATATCATCCGCCATCGTTGGGCCAACGGACTACGTTGTGTAGTCCACCCCACTTTTTCCTTTTAATATGAGTCTTCCCATGGATGGAAAAGGAGGGCACGATGGTACATTTGGGCATGAAAATTGAGACAAAGTACAGAGAATTAAATTCAAGGAGCGGGCACAAAAATCGAGACAAGATTTCTCAAGGGCATGGGAGTGCCAGAGTCGGATTGAGGCATGGAGACAGTCATTTTTGGGTAATTTGATGCCATGAATTCAATGGTTTTGTTTGTTTTCTGATTTTAGTAAATTTTATGCAGCATAATTCCAAAATGAGGTATACTTATGTATTTTGCCAAATTCTTTTACCGAGTTAATAAAAATGCCTACCCATTTAAGAGCAGGACCCGGAGATATAGTCCACCAGGGACAAACTTTTTTATCAATTTTTTGTGTTCATATTTGATGGTTATGTCTCTTCATTATTGAGCTTTTCCTTTTTTAATGGTGCACTTTAATTTATGCT
This sequence comes from Picea mariana, assembly GCA_032191745.1. Taxonomy (NCBI): domain Eukaryota; kingdom Viridiplantae; phylum Streptophyta; class Pinopsida; order Pinales; family Pinaceae; genus Picea; species Picea mariana. Next base: position 1,259,955 of record JASDQU010100442.1, on the reverse strand, counting down.
CATTTAATACAATTCTTTATAAGTCACTTCGATGAAAAGATCTCGGATCATGTTGGTATCGAAGTTGTCATCTTTGACTTGAATTGTTGAGTTTGAATGCTTACTAGGTCCAAGCATAAGCCAAGGTGAAGTAACTCTTAAGACTTTCAATCCTGAATTTGGTCTTGCATCCTGAAGGAAGAAAATGGCAGAAGAGGAAAAGCGTGATGAAAAGGAGAAAATACTCCATATGGTCTTTTATCGCATGTCAGAAATGGTCGAGAGAATGTATGGATACTACGAGAAGAGGATGAAGAAGAAAGGGAATAAAAAGGAAGCACAAGCTGATTATAATGCTTTGGTAAATCAAGGGGCTAGAGGAGACCCTCCTGAGCCTCCATCTTCACCTTCAAGTTCTAGCTCTTCTTCCTCTGAGAATTCTCATCACTTTCATCATTCTTGCCATAAAGAATCTTTTAAGAAACCATTATTAAATCTTGATGTAAAATTTGCTTTACCTATGTTTAATGGAGATTCTAATCCTGAAAAGCTAGATAATTGGATCCGACAGGTTGAAGTATATGTCATGTTCAACAAGTTGATGAAGAGGAAGTTAAACTGCAGTTGGAATCTCTTTGGTTGGAAGGCACCACTCTCGTATGGTGGGAGAGAAAACTTCAGGACATAATTAAGTGTGGTAATATTCTTTCCCTATGTTTGGAATTTAAATCAGCAATAAGGAAGCAATTTTATCCATTGGGTTATTTGTATAGAGTAATGATGGAACGACAAATTGTACAAAGTTTCACGGAAGAATTTAGGAAGAAATATCTTGAATTAAACATTCCTTTGGATTCTTATGAAACTTTAATGAAGTATATTGGCACACTTCACAGTTATATTCGTCATACTTTGCTATTGTTTAACCCCACCAGTCTTGATGAAGTTTGTGTGCAAACCACTCGCCTTGAGTGTTGAAATAATGTAACTGCAAAGAGTATTCTTATTATTATTGTTATTTTATTCATAGGATTAATCCCCATTGTGGATTAATCATGTCGGTAATTGTATTAGGACCAAATCCCCTTTTGTGGATTGGTCAACAGACAATTGTAATAGGCAGAATAAGAAGTTGGCCCCAGTAGTTAATTAAAAGACCATAAAATATAATAAAGGTGGGTTTACCCACTCAGATGGAGAAGTTGGCCCTGCCAGTGAAGAGACACTTCACACGTGCCATAACTTGTATAAATAGAGGCTAGCGCCTCATTTGATCACAACTCACTTGCTCAGTTTGAGAGACAAGTTCTGATCTGTTACCGGCAAAAGAGAAAGGAGATGAGTGGCGCATCTTTTGGAGAGGACTATCTGTATTGGTTTGAGTTATCTCTTGAACATTGTATTGGAAATTTATGATAAGGAAGTTTTTGCTGGGTTTTCTTCCCCTAGAGGGTTTCCCAGGATAAACTTTGTGTCTCTTGTGAATGTGTATTTCTCAGTGATCTTGTTCTTATGTTGCTATTATCTATTTAAATGCAAAGAACTATAATAATGGCATAAACATTAACATGGAATTAGAACCAACCTAAAGGAAGCATATTTCGCAAGCGAAAAACGTCACTATTGCAGTACCTACAAATTAGGGTTTTTCAAAAGTGAATCTTTTCAGCTCCAAAACCACCTAGAAAGTTGTGCCCTCCCCCAAGGATCATTTTGGCACTTAGAGCGCACCTTTTCAGTGGCTAGATCTCCCGAAAAGTGAAACCCTAGTTTCACAAAGTACCAGAAAACAAGAAAACCAGAGTACTAGAAGTACTAGAAGTACCAGAGTACCAGAAGTACCAGAAAACTAGAAGCACCAGTCCAGAAATCTGCAGATCAAGTTTGAGGGGGTAAAAATTGGATTTTCGAAATTTCGACTGCACCAGCTAACTCGCCTCAGCTCAGCGCATCTATCCCCTGGATCAAAATTTCAAAATTTGAAGTTTGAAAAATTAGAGTTTCCTCATAAAACCCTAAGTTGCAGTTGCAGTTGCAGTCTCAGAATCAACTGCAGTTGCAGTACCAGTTCCAGTTGCAGTCGTAGAACCAGTTGCAATCACCCTTGAAATTTTCTCAAGAGTTGGCAATGATTACCGCTACTACCAGATGGATCCACTACTTGCAAATGCTATTAGAGGTATGTACTTACATATGTTTAATGGTTAAACCCTAAAGAGTATTTGCAGGAGAAGGGATCTCTTGCCATAGATCCAGAAGGATCTCAAGATCCAACACATTCAGAGGAATGATGCAACCCAGGTGTGATTATTCTGATATACATCTATTTGTCATGACATTATCAGTGTTGCATGTTGAAGCTATGATCAAATTATTAGAAGAAATGAAAGTTGATCATAGAGCTTATCCTCTAACCTAACCTTTTTTCAAGTTAGCGTATTGTCTTAGTACAGAAGATAGGTTAAAGAAAGCACTTGAGTGAAGAATAACTGGAAGAAAAACAAGCACTCATTCTTGAGGACAAGGCTCCAGGTTTGATTAATCAAGATTCAAAGGTACACATGACAAGCTGATGACTTTAGTTGAGATAGCAATCATCGTAAAGTATTATACTTGACAGCATGTGAGAATAAAGTTGTAAATACTTTGCCTGATATGACTAACACCTCCTCTAGGAGAAACCTCGTGTGTTAGTTCCAGATTGCCATGGAAGAATGCTTGGTCACAACACTATGAGAGTGTTGACCTCATTTCATATTGTATTCCTTACCTTTAATCTTTGCTTCAGATAAATTATAAGTGATAGCTCTAAAGGAGCTACTGTGTTGATTGTTCATGCTATTGCTTTATATTATCAAGAAGGATATTATTCTTGCTTGTTGTTTTGTTGACCTTGCTCCAGGTCACATGAGGAAGCTACAGCAAAGGTTGCAGAAGGCAACGTGCTAAAGGAGAGATCATAAATGAAGAAATCATCAGTGGAAAAGAAGAAGGTGGGTCACTCAGAAGCTTCCATGACCCACGCTATTGAAGAATCAATGTGAACTCTAGAAGATTAGCTCACATCAACTACAAGGCGCTACCATACATATGAAAAGATGTCACAAGTTTACCAGAACTCAAGGTTGATCAGGAAGGCATATGCAATGGATGTGCGCAAGGGAAGAATATCAAGAACCCTTTTCCAAAGAGGGGTAGAAAAGAAGAAGGAGTCCCAGAACCCATCCATTCAGATGTGTGTGGCCCAATGCCATCATCCTCCATCAATGGGTATGTATACTATGTATCGTTCATTAATGATTATTCTCGTAAAAGACCTAGATATATTTGAAGTGTTCAGCAAGATCAAGGAATTCAAAGCCTTGATAAGAGAACCCTTATGTAAGGAATATTAAGATACTCAGGTCAGATAATGGAGGAGAATATACCTCAAAAGAGTTCGTGAACTTATACAAAGATGTTGGGATCAAGATCCCCAACAAAACGGTGTAGCTGAATGGAAGAACAGAACCATGCTGAAAATTGTGAAGATCAAGATCTTCCTATGTGCTTATGGGCAGAAGTAGCAATGACAGTTGTTTATGTACATAATCAATTGCCCCATAGTGCACTTGGGCTCAATACACCAGAAGATATGTTCACCGGAAAGAAGCCAGAGGTAATTAATCTCAAAAATATTTGGCTATCCATTGCTTATTCATATACCTAAAGAAAAGAGAAACAAGTTGGACCCTTTAGGAAAGAAGGGGTTATTTGTGGGGTCTCCAAGGCCTTCAGAATCTACATACCAGGTCACCACCACATTGAGATCAACAGGGACGTGATCGTTGATGAAGAAGCGGCACTTAAGAAATCAATAAGATGCCAGCTTGAAGAAGTATATGAAGAGGAACCTGTAAATCCCAGGATTTCAGAATCAATGAGGGAGGCTCCCAGAGCTGCAGAACCAGTGAGGGAAGTCGTAAATTCCCCTGATGAGGAACTTCTAGAAGACCATGATATAGTAGAAGTTCAAGAACCTCCTCAAATGACCTTCTCCCATAAAAGAAAGCCTGCTTGGGCAAGAGAGATTATTCAAGATGGAAAGAAGTATGTTGTTCCAGAAGGAACCTTGAGACAGGTGAAAAGACCAAAGCCATTCTCCAATTACATGGCTTTGATATGTGATCTCCTAGATGAAGAGTCTACCTGCTCTGAAGAAGCCATTCAGAGAAAAGAATGGGTAGATGCCATGACAGAGGAATACCAATCCATATTGAAGAACGAAGTATGGGAAATAGTTCCCAGATCAAAGAATAAAGATGGGGTATCCTACAAATGGCTCTTCAAAATAAAACATGCTACTGATAGAAGTATTAAGAAATATAAAGCAAGATTTTTCGCTTGTGGCTTTTCCCAGAAGGAAGGCATTGACTATGAAGAGACATTTTCTCCTGTGGCCAGATACACTTCGATCAGAACCATTATAGCTCTTGCAGCCAAGATGAAATGGAAGATGCACCAGATGGATGTGAAGACAGCTTTCCTGAATGGTGTTATTGAAGACGAAGTGTACATAGAGCAACCCCAAGGATTTGAGGTTGAAGATAGGAAGTCTCATGTCTGTCGATTGAAGAAAGCCTTATACGGATTGAAGCAAGCTCCCAGAGCTTGGTATGTCCATATAGACAGTTTCTTGACGAGCTTAGGCTTTACCAAGAGTAAAGCAGACTCAAATCTATACTTCAAAATTATGGATAATGAACCAGTAATATTACTACTGTATGTGGATGACTTATTCTTAACTGGAGAAGAAAAGCTCATCACTGAATGTAAAAGGAGACTTGCCACAGAATTTGAAATGAAAGACCTTGGTCTAATACATTACTTCTTAGGCCTTGAGGTGTGGCAGAGTCCAGAAAAGATCTTCCTTAATCAAGGGAAGTACACGGTCGAAATCTTAAAGAGATTTGACATGATAGAATGCAAGCCCATGAATACACCCATGGAAGAGAAGTTGAAGCTTCTGGTCGATACTTCATCAGACTTGATAGATTCCACACTGTACAAACAGATTATTGGATCGTTGATGTACCTGATGAACACCAGACCAGATATCTGTTTTGCAGTGAACACCTTCAGTCAGTTTCTGGTAGAGCCCAGACGTGTTCACCTAGTGGCTGCAAAACATGTGATGAGGTACCTTAAAGGTACAGTGGATTATGTTCTCATCTATGATGGAGATCATGACTTCACATTGAGTGGATGTACTGATGCAGATTCAGCAGGAAGCGTTGCTGACAGAAAAAGCACTTTTGGATGTTGTTTCAGTTTGGGATCAACCATGATCTTGTGGCAGAGTAGGAAGCAATCCAGTATTGCTCTCATCACAGCGGAAGCAGAGTACATTTATGCATGTTCTGCTAGCTACGAAGCTATATGGCTTAGAAAGTTGATGACTAGCCTATTTGACTTGGAGATGAGAGAAACCATGATTCTATGTGGCAACCAGAGCTGCATAAAGATGACAAAGAATCATGTATTCCACGATAGGTCGAAGCACATAGAGATCCGCTATCATTTCATCCATGACATGGTACAGAGAGGAGCCTTGAAGCTCCAGTACATTAGCACGGATGAACAGGTTGTTGATGTGTTGACCAAACCTCTATCTCGTGTAAAGTTTGAACACTTTCAAGATAAGCTTGGTATCGTTCGAAAGGACCCTCCCTGAAAGGGGGAGTATATATATTCCTTGCTTTTGACCTTGCTGTTAGACGTAAAGCAAGATGAGTCATTGCTTCTGACCTCACTGTTAGACGTAAAGAAAGACGTTGTGTGTTCCTTGCTTCCGACCTCGCTGTTAGCCATAAAGCAAGATGAGTCATTACTTCTGACCTTGCTGTTAGACGTAAAGCAATATGAGTCATTGCTTCTGACCTCGTTGTTAGACATAAAGCATGACGTTGTGTGTTCCTTGCTTCTGACCTCGTTGTTAGACGTAAAGCAAGATGAGTCATTGCTTCTGACCTCGTTGTTAGACGTAAAGAAAGACGATGTGTGATTCCTTGCTTCTGACCTAGTTGTTAGACGTAAAGCAAGATGATTCCTTGCTTCTGACCTCGTTGTTAGACGTAAAGCAAGATGATGATGATTCCTCACTTCTGACCTCGTTGTTAGATGTAAAGCGAGATGATGTGTGATTCTTTGCTTCTGACCTAGCTGTTAGACATAAAGCAAGATGATTCCTCGCTTCTGACCTCATTGTTAGACGTAAAGCGAGATGATGTGTGATTCCTTGATTCTGACCTAGCTGTTAGATGTAAAGCAAGATGATTCCTCGCTTCTGACCTCGTTGTTAGACATAAAGCGAGATGTTGATGTGTTCTTTACTTCTGACCTAGTTGTTAGACATAAAGAAAGATGATTCCTCGCTTCTGACCTCGTTGTTAGACGTAAAGAGAGATTTTGATGTGTTCCTTGCTTCTGACCCAGTTGTTAGACATAAAGCAAGATGATATATATATGCCTTGCTTCTGACCTAGTTGTTAGACGTAAAGAAAGATGTGACTGACACTGAGCTACCATATTATCACCTGTGACATTGAGCCAGTGTAGTACTGTGATGTGCCAGCCTAGTGTTGTGATGAGGTATCATTTTTATTGATACATATTGATGCAGATGATGATGGAATTCTTTCGAGAATGACGATGTTGGTGATGAAGAAAACTTCTGATGACTCGTAAATATGTCAGCCAATGTTCCAAGATGATATTGACGATACTGTCCTCCTGATGCCACTAATGATGCAAACCTCTCTCACCTGATGCTGTTGAAGAATACCCTTCTTGTTAAGGGGGAGTGTTGAAATAATGTAACTGCAAAGAGTATTCTTATTATTATTGTTATTTTATTCATAGGATTAATCCCCATTGTGGATTAATCATGTCGGTAATTTTATTAGGACCAAATCCCCTTTTGCGGATTGGTCAACAAACAATTGTTATAGGCAGAATAAGAAGTCGGCCCCAACAGTTAATTAAAAGACCCAGAAATATAATAAAGGTGGGTTTACCCACCCAGATGGAGAAGTCATCCATGCCAGTGAAGAGACACTTCACACATGCCAGAACTTGTATAAATAAAGGAGGCTAGCGCCTCATTTGATCACAACTCCCTTGCTCAGTTTGAGAGACAAGTTCTGATCTGTTACCGGCAAAAGAGAGAGGAGAAGAGTGGCGCATCTTTTGGAGAGGACTATCAATATTGGTTTGAGTTATCGCTTGAACATTGTATTGGCAATTTATGATAAGGAAGTTTTTGCTGGGTTTTCTTCCCCTAGAGGGTTTCCCAGGATAAATGTTGTGTCTCTTGTGAATGTGTATTTCTTAGTGATCGTGTTCTTATGTTGCTATTATCTATTGAAATGAAAAGAACTATAATAATGGCATAAACATTAACATTGAGAACAGGGGAAAGCATGTTCAAGAAAATCCCACAAAGAAACCTTCCAATTTCCCACATATGCCATTTAAGAATTTTAAAAGGAAGGACAAGAAGACTGCCATTGTAAAGAGAGAATAAGGAAAACCATCTTGCACTCATTGCAAGAAAATTGGTCACGACGATTAACATTGTTGGAAATTGCATCCAGAGAAGACACTGAAATATTTTGGTGGAAAGGGGAAGACAAAGACCATTTCTACGGTGCAACAAGATCTTGGTTATGATTCAGGAGATGAAGGAAATATCACAACAGTTGGAGTACAAGGTAAATATTCCCTTCATGCTAGTTCGAATTCCAATAATGAATCTCATGATGATGAACGAAAGAGGAATAAATTATTTCATATAAGAGTTGTATCTAAACACACTAAGATAGATACATTATTTGATCTGGGTTCCCAAGTAAACTTGATATCTTAAGAACTTGTCAAAAATATGGGTCTTAAAACTAAACCACATCCAAATCCTTATCCTCTTGGTTGGGTATGTGATAAAGAAAAACTTAATGTAACCAAGCAATGTAGGGTCAGATTTGCTATTGCTTCAAATTTGATTGATGAAGTGGATTTGATGTTGTATCACTTGATATATGTGGCATAGTGTTGGGGAGTCCTTATCTTTATGATAGAAAAGAAGTCTTCTTTCGTCATGATAAAAAATCCCCCATTACTAAGGGGGGAGTGGAATATATTGTTAGATCCCACAGCATGAGGGTAAACACAACACTTGTTAGCACAAGACAAATGAAGAGACTCATAAACACTAATAAGAGATATGTACTCATGGTCATAAGGGAGAAAGATGTCAGAACATCCGATGCTTTCCAAGGATGTGATCCTTCTCATAAGAAAGAACTAATTGTTATTGTTTCTAAGGATGATGATATTTTCTAGGAACCATATGGATTACCTCCTAAGAGGGAAATCCAACATGAAATACATCTTCAGCATGATTCTCCTCTTCCTAATGTGGGCATGTATAGGATGTCAGTTGTAGAGATGGCATAGATCAAGAAGTGGGTATAAGGATTATTGGATCAAGGGGTCATCAGGCCCAACTCATCTCCTTGTAGTTCTCTAATCGTGATGGTACCAAAGAAATATGGCACATGGCGAATGTGTGTCGATTACTGAGCATTAAATAAAATCACGATGAAAAATCGATACCCTCTTCCTCGTATAGATTACTTACTTGATCAGTTAAAGAATGTTTTTTATTTCACTAAGTTGGATTTGCGCAATGGATACCATGAAATCAGGGTTGCATAACAGAATGCATGGAAGACTTCCTTTAAAACCAAACAGGGATTATTTGAGTGGTTAGTTATGTCATTTGGGCTTTGTAATGCTCTGACAACTTTCATGTGTGTGATGAATGATATATTCGGGTCTTTTCTAGATAATTTTGTGATTGTATATTTAGACGACATTCTTATATTTAGTGGGACTTGGGATGAACATGTAAGGCATGTAAAGAAAGTATTGCATACTTTGTAGAGGGAAAAGTTGTATGTAAAATTGTCCAAATGTGAATTTGGTAAGACTGCACTTGTGTACTTAGGTCATATTGTAGGAGGAGGATAATTAAAAATTGATCCTTCCAAGAATGATGTAATTGTAAATTGGCCTGAGCCCAAAAGTGTAACCGAGATACATAGTTTCTTAGGTGCGATCTAGTATTGGATGAGATTCATTTAAAACTTCTCCTTTATAGAATCTCCTTTTCATGTCTTAACCAGTGTGAAGAACACTTTTCAGTGGGGAGGAAAGCAACAAAAAGATTTCGACACTTTGAAGGAAAAGATCAGTGTCACACCAGTGTTAGCACTGTCGAATCTTCAACATCCCTTGGAGATCGAGACAGTTTCCAGTAGATACGCCATGGGTGCAGTATTGATGCAATATCGTAAGCCTATCTGTTACCACTCTGAAACTTTTAACCAAGATTTTGTTAACTATCCTACATGTGATAAAGCGTTGTATGCATTAGTTCAAAGTGTAAAGAAATGGAAGCACTAATTGTTAGGGAAGGAAACAATCATACATACAATCATCAACCCTTACAGTATCTCCAAGCACAAACCAAACTGCAACAATCTCGACATTACAGATGGATGGGTTTTTTACAACAATTTCATTTGGTAATCAAGTACAAAAAGGGTACGAGTAACAAGGTAGTTGATATGATTTCTAGACCTCCTATTGTTTCTTCTATTATTTTGAAGAATGCTTCTCTATCTCATGATAGCTATGTGGAACTATATGCCATTGATGAAGATTTTAAAGAAGTATATGAGAAGCTAACCCATGGTGCATATGTAGAGAACTATTGTCTGCAAGGAAAAATACTCTACCATCTTGGAAAGCTATGTATTCCTACAAGTGAACGAGTCCATGTAATACGAGAAGCTCACACTTCTCTTGTGTATGGGAATTTTGGGGTAGGAAAAACTATGGCTCATCTGCAAAGGTTTTGTTACTGGCCTCAGATGAAAGAAATTGTAACTAAATATGTAAAGGGGTGTGTGATGTGTTATACTTGTAAGCCCACTAATAGAAAATTGGGGCTATATTCACCACTACATGTTCCATCCCATCCATGGGAAAGTATCTCCATGGATTTTGTAGGGGGTTTACCAATGTCGAAAAGGGGTCATGAGTATTTGTATGTTGTAGTGGATAGGTTCAGCAAGATGTGTATCTTAATGTCATGTAAAAAGTAGATCATTGTTGAGGAGACTGCTAATCTCTTCTTTCAGTATGCTTGGGTTCACTTTGGGTTACCCACATCCATTATCTTGGATCGAGATAATCGATTCCTTGGGTAATTTTGGACAATGTTATGGAGAATGATGGGCACCAAGTTGAAGAGGAGCACTACTTTCCATCCACTGACCGATGGACAGACAGAGTTTGTTAACCAAATAGTGGTACTTTTTCTTTGAGGCTACTACAGCAAGCATCCCAAGTTATGGGATGAACAGATACCCTATGTACAACATGCTTACAATCGAACCTTACATTCCTCCACTCAGTGTTCTCCTTTTGAGACATGTTTTAGGTATTTACCTAAAGTTCCTTTGGACTTGATGTATGGGAGAGATGTCGATTCAAATGAATAAATAAATGAAGATAGATCCCGCAAGTTAATCCAGAGGATCCAGCAGGTACACCAAGAAGTCAAGGAACAGTTGGAGAAAAATTAAGCACGGTATAAATCTTGGCATGACAAACAAAAGGTTTATCATCAGTTCTGGGTTGGATACAAGGTATGGCTTCACATCAGCAAGGAAATATTGAAGGGTGAAGGAAATAAACTCAAGCCCATCCATTATGGACCCTTCACTATTTTGGAGAAAAGTGGTACTAATGTTTTTCGTCTAGATCTTCCACCTTATATGCAGATATACTCAGTTGTAAATGTGGAGAACTTGAAACTTTTTGAGCCTCCCATGATCATAGATCATGATGAAGAATTTTCAATACCTTCAGTTGATGAGTTTTCTCCTAAGTACTTGGATGAGTTAAAGGAAGATATCATCCTGGACAGAAGGACAAGGACTTCATACAGGGGTGATGCCGATTATCTTCAAGTAGGCTTAAAGGGCACACATCCAACCAAGGCAAAGTGGATTGAGAAGGTAAAGGTGAGGGAACTCTTCCCTCACTTACCTGTTGATTGATGAAATATTTTGTTGGTCCAAAAATATCTTAGTGGGAAGGCGTGATCCAAAAAGGATCCATATAAGACTAAGGATAGCTCAGAATTTGCAGAAGCAACTCAGGAAGCTCAGAATGACCTCAACAGACAGAGAAAGGGAAAAAATTCAAAGTCCTTAAAGCTCGGTGAAATTAGCATCATCCCGAAGAGCACATCGAAAGATTTCCAACGTATAAACGGCTCATCAAATGGAGTTACGGATCAAAACATATTCATGGTCAAAGTTTTGGTCAACCTATCCCAGTCACCAGGGATGAGTCACCATCCGTACTATTAATGTCAGCATCAGTATGGTTGACGTCAACATTCGTACAATATATGTGGCATACGTAGAAGGCAACACATGTCAGCATGATGTCAGCATGGTGACATGGCAGCACCAGAGGCTGCCACATGTCACTCATTTTTTCATTTTTGGGTCAATCTGTGGACCAATGAAAAAGTGCATCATGGTAGTCCATATAACGACGTGGTAGATCATACGATGATGTGGTAGGATGATGTGGCAAGTGAATGTGAAAGTGGTTATTTTGGCCCAATGGTTGGCTACCACATGGCCCAGTCATGGGCTGCCACGTGGCAGTGGGAAAATGTCCAATGAGGGCCCGAAAAATGAATTTCAAAAATAAAAAAAGGTGGGCTCGCCTAATTTGGTGGAGCCCCGCCAAATCTGTCGGCCAAATGGTAAGTTCCAAAAAATCTAAACAAGCGCTCCAAAATGGTAGAGGTTCCATTCCACATATTGTATATCATTATAACTATAACCCAAAAGGGGAGGCCTGTGGGCTCGACCCCAGGACCTCCCTCCATACAACGCCTTAACAATAACATCTGCCATTGTTGGGCCAATGGACTACGTTGTGTAGTCCACCTCACTTTTTCCTTTTAATCCAAGTCTTCCCACAGACGAAGAAGGAGGGAACGACGGTACAGCTGGGCACGGAAACTGAGACATAGTACAGAGAATTAAATGTAGGGAGAAGACACGAAAACCAAGACAAGGTTTCTCAAGGGAATGGGAGTGCCAGAGTCGGATTAAGGCATGGAGACAGTCATTTTTGGGTAATTCGACGCCATGAATTCAATGGTGTTGTATGTTTTCTGATAAGAGCAAATATTCTACAACTTAATTTCAAAATGAGGTATACTTATGTATTTTTCCAAATTCTTTTGTTGAGTTAATAAAAAGGCCTACCCATTTGAGAGCAGAACCTGGAGACATAGTCCACCAAGGATGAACTCCGTTATCAAGTTTTTGTGTTCAGATTTGATGCTTATGTCTCTTCATTATTGATATTTTCCTTCTTTAATGGTGCACTTTAATTTATGCTCATTTAATACAATTCTTTATAAGTCACTTCAATGAAAAGATCTCGGATCAGAATGTAAGAGGTAGATAGGGTGTCTGAGAACTCATGTAAGAAGAACCTATTTTTGGAGAACTTTTGAGTCTTGAGTCGCAGTGCTAATTTTTGGCTAAGAGTTGTGGAGCTCGATTTCTATAAGTTCTGGAGAATCATGAAGTATAATTGAGGGTCAGATCGCAAGCTATGGAGCTTGGTGTGATAATGGTCAGCCTCATGGACCATTACTAAATCTATGATGTAATGCATGAAACATTGTTTTGATGAAGAATAATAAGAAGTAGAATATTTGTGTGGACGTAGCACAGGGGGGATGAACCACGGTAAAATCATGTGTTGTGATGTGTTTGAATAATGTTTTTGTTGTTTATGGAATTATGACTGAATGATGAATGTATAGAATAATATTTTCAGCACGCAGTATTGATAATGAAGAATGAAATAATTTTTAGATCTAGATGAATGGTATAATATGATGCGTGTGATGGTAGAAGAAGTAGAACATCCCCAATCCCTTCCATGACTGCAGACATTTGCATCATGTAGTCACCCATAATCCATCTTAGGTGACACTACGTTGTGCACTTTGTGCGCGGTGTAGCCTTCTGGTTTACCATAAGGGTCTATGGTTTCTAGGGTTTTGTTGGAGAACTAAGGTAGAACCCAGGTCAGCCAATACATCCAACAAATATGTGTTAAAAAAAGAAAAAGAAAAATTCTCCAAATTGAAAACGAAGAATGAAGAACTAAGAAAATATAATATTAAGAAAGATGATGAGTTTAACAGGATGCAATCCCTTAATGAATCACTCATTAAGGAGGTTAAGAACATAAAGACAGAAAACATTAGCGATGGAAAGTTGGAAAAAAATGATTCAAGGGAAGAATTTCAAAAGAAAGATGAAATATGTATATTGTGAAACCATAATAAAAAACTATTGGGTGAGGTTAAGAGATTCAAAGAAGAGAAGAAGAATTATCAAAATCAAGAAGAAACAAGGATCTTGGATGTAGAATCTGCTAAAAGAATTGCAGAGGAAATTTGCAACAAGGTTGAGGTATCCCAAAATAATGATTAGGTAAAATTGGAATTGCAATCCAAAATTGAATAAGGATGTAAGAATTTGATAAATGGGGTGACATTGCAGCTTCTAAAGGAGAAAGAAGACAATATTCAAGAAGTTCACCAGAAGATACTTGAAGAATTTGAAATTCATCTAGAGGATGTACATGTCAAATATGATGGTATTATCTTCAATGTTAGAGTAATCAAAGACCAAAAAAAGAGGATAGATGATTCCATTGTCTCTGAAAAGAAGATAGATGAAATGGGTGTGTAGAGTGAATAAAAATTGTCAAATTTGAAACCATATCGACACCATCATTATCAAGAAAGATTTCAAGGAAGACAAGAATATCAATATTAGATTTATCAAGGAAGAAGGTGGAATACTCATCAATATTCATGGAATATGGAATCACAAAAATATTATTCAATAAGATATTATCATAAACCAACATCTACTACAAATTGGAGAAGCCTCAACAACAATACATGGAATCAAGGGAAAGAAAATTATGCAACAACAAGCCACCAAGGATTACAACCGAAAATAATTGATTTTGGATGTATGGATCATCATAAATGGAAAGAAGAAAGTAGGAACATAAGAAAATCCTATTGCTTAGTTTTATCACATGTGAATCCTTTGGTTGCAAATCTTTGAGGACAAAGATTTTTTAAGGAGGTTATTATGATATGACCCAAAGGGGGAATATATAGGGTTAAATGTATATCATGATATGACCCCAAAGGGGAGAATATATGGGGCTAAATGTACATGTAATGTGTAAATATTAATGTAATAGGGTCGACCTAATAGTAAAGGGGCCTCATGTGTAGGTGTGAATAGTTTTATATAGAGATCATTAATTCATTATTGGAGACATGTGAATTGTGATGTATGAATGGACTTGGTTATGTGGAGGATTTTCTCCTATTCTTTAAGTAGTTATTGTATAAATTATCTATATTGGAGTTGTGCTCCACACTCACATTCTATACATGGTGTTTACTTATGTTATGTTATGATATTTTAAGCATTTGGTTCATTACACCCACCTACCCATTTTTGAAAGGATTTGAGGTGAGAGGGGACATCAACAACCTTCGTCGTTGAATATCCCATGTGTGTGAGATATTTATTCCCAGGAAGGGGAGGATGAGTCCCATAATCAGTGTAACTCCCAGCTACATTCAAACATAGGGTCCTTAGAGAGAAATGAAAAAATGAATACGAAGAGATCATAGAGATAAGAAGCTTCAGAGGGTCTTATCCCACAGAGAGGCATGAAAAAACATAAGTGTTGGAAAGTGCATAAGGAGAAGCACAATATGGTATTAGGAGTGGATGATGCAGGAGCATCACCAACAACAAGCGAGCGGAGGACAAGCGCCAACGCATTTTGGCACATGATAAATTGTTTGAAATCTTTTGAAGTTGGATGTGCCAAACTTAAATGTAATAGTTAAGAATGGGCATACTGGTAGATTGTAATCAGACCTTGAGCATCCCGCTCTCGTCTGAAGGACTAAGAGGCATTTATGCTAGTAAATGTAAGTAGGTAGACTTGAATTCTTAGATTAGACAGTTTTAGGAGTCGGAGGGAAAACGGATATAGACACCCTCACTTGTATCATTGTAACATTAGCAGCATAATCAATCAAGAGAGCATAGAGAAGAAGAAGCAGAGAGCTATGTAGATTAAAAACCCATGTACAGAAGTTCTGGATTAATACAAAGATCTTTAGTTCAGACTCATGGTGTTCAATTGCTTTCTATGTTTGTACATGTTGATTGATATATGCTTGTTTACTCTCCGTTATGCATTTTCTTTGATGTGTGAATGTATGATTTCATATTTAATGTATGAAATCTGAAGAGAGGGAGAGTAAAGAATGAGATTCAATTGTTTCTCTGTCTGAGCAAGAGTTTTCCTGCAAGGAGTGCAGTGAAATTGTCCGCAAGGTGTACGTTGACAGAAATCAGAGTTCGTCTCTACAAGCTCAGGAGGGATAACATTGTTCTCATTCTCGCAGAAGTGCAAGTTAAGCACAGGAGTCGTGCAAGGAGTGCACAGGCCGAGTGAAGTCTCAGTGTTTGCAACCTAAGAGAAATTTTTGAAGGACTGTTGTCACAGGGAGTGCACAGAGTCAAAGAGGTTCAAATACTTGGAAGTATTTGAAGAATTGCCGCAAGGAGTGCGCATGGGAATTTTCCCCAAAGGACTCGAGGATTTTTCAATCAAGCTCAGGAGGGATAGGATCTTCGAAGTTGTCGAAGAAAAGCTCAAGAGGGCTAGTGCCTTGAAGTGTCGGAAGGAGGCATGGTGACATTGTTTGCTGGTGGATAAGTTTCACGAAGGAACACTTTGTTCATTTCGCAGGAATTGGACGGTCGAAATTCTCCATGGAGGATTCGCGAAGTCCCAGATGCCGTCAGATCTTGCAGAGGAGCAAGAAGGTTATTGTGAGTGTTTTTCTAAGTGCAAGCTCAGGAGAAATCAGGCTGTAGGATTTGAACCAACAGGGGCCGTTGGATCACTCACGAAATCTCATTTTAGGGTTTTTGGAGTTGGAGAACTGAAAGCCTTGCCTCAAGATTCACGAGGTTGTGAAAGGCTAAGTCCCGAAGGGGCGAAAGGGTTTGTGTGGGCCAGTTATTGGTGAAGCATAGCAGAACTCGGTATTTCAGGGTTTTTTGGGTTGAAGAGCCAAAAGTTCAGCATCAGGATTCGTGAAGTCGTGAAGTTCGAAACTCCAAAAAGGCGGGAAGTTCCATCATGGGACCTGTGTTGACGATGTGTCGGAATTTCGGCATTTCGGCATTTCGGAGGATAAGAGGTCGAGACTTTTGTCCTGAGAGTCCCGAAGTCAAGAAGTCACAAAATCGCGAGGAGCGAGGATAGCCGTCGGACCCAGGTCGTAGGAGAACTATTGGATCAGGAACCCCATCGCATTTCACGCATTCAGGGGTTCGGAGGTTGAAAAGGGTCACTTTCAACTGCATAAGTCATGAAGTGCCGAGAGACGAGGCACGGAGGAAACACGTGGAAAAACCATAAGGTGGGGCCCGTGTGATTAGCAGGTGAACACGCATCGCCTGGAGGAAGGAGTCA
>JASDQU010100442.1:1219264-1243207 GCA_032191745.1 Picea mariana | reverse complement strand
AGGAGAAATCAGGCTGTAGGATTTGAACCAACAGGGGCCGTTGGATCACTCACGAAATCTCATTTTAGGGTTTTTGGAGTTGGAGAACTGAAAGCCTTGCCTCAAGATTCACGAGGTTGTGAAAGGCTAAGTCCCGAAGGGGCGAAAGGGTTTGTGTGGGCCAGTTATTGGTGAAGCATAGCAGAACTCGGTATTTCAGGGTTTTTTGGGTTGAAGAGCCAAAAGTTCAGCATCAGGATTCGTGAAGTCGTGAAGTTCGAAACTCCAAAAAGGCGGGAAGTTCCATCATGGGACCTGTGTTGACGATGTGTCGGAATTTCGGCATTTCGGCATTTCGGAGGATAAGAGGTCGAGACTTTTGTCCTGAGAGTCCCGAAGTCAAGAAGTCACAAAATCGCGAGGAGCGAGGATAGCCGTCGGACCCAGGTCGTAGGAGAACTATTGGATCAGGAACCCCATCGCATTTCACGCATTCAGGGGTTCGGAGGTTGAAAAGGGTCACTTTCAACTGCATAAGTCATGAAGTGCCGAGAGACGAGGCACGGAGGAAACACGTGGAAAAACCATAAGGTGGGGCCCGTGTGATTAGCAGGTGAACACGCATCGCCTGGAGGAAGGAGTCAATATTCTGTTGACTTCTCGCGTCTCGGGAATTCACGAGACAAGAGTACGTGAGCTCGACAATGAAACTCGTGAAGTGGCGAGTAGCGAGGGGAGCTAACATTAAGCCTAGCAGGCAGTTGTGCGAGGAAAGTGTTGACAGAGGAAGAGCCATACCCGTATCGACATCTTGGGTATCGCGGGATTGGAGAGGAAGAGTCGGAAGTCACAACTCGCGAACTCGCGAGATTGTGAGTTGCGAAAAGGACCTATGGATCGATAAATTGCAAATTTCAACAGGGAATCGAAGGATCCGCTTCGGCTCAAGGGGATAGAGAATGATCCTGTGAGTGGATCTTGGTCCGAGGGCCAATAGGTCTACGTCAGTTTGGTATCAGAGCTTGACTTTGTTTGTATACTTCATATAGGGAAAGAGAGAAAGGAATCTCAACCATGCCGCCGAGAAGAAGGGATAGGCATACACCCAATCCACCAGAGGAAAGGGAAATGCCAAGAGGAAGGGGTAAACAGGTGCCAAATCCAGCCATGGAAAGAGAGATGCGTGACATATGCGCCAAACTCGTGGACATGGAGACAACACAGAGGTGCACAGCTGGTGTTGGAGATGTCAGTGATTCCGAAAGTGAAAATGAAGTTGGACATGAAAGAGAAGAGGTTACAGCAGAAGATGCATCAAATGAACACCTGATTAGGGTTGTTGCAAGAATGGGTGCTAAGGAAAAAATGGATATTCCAATATACGAGGGAAACCTGGATGTTGAAGAGCTTATAGACTGGATTAGATCTCTGGACACATATTTTGACTATGAAGATGTCGAGGAGGACAAAAAGGTCAAACATGTTGTCACAAGATTTGAAAGGACATGCAGCATTGTGGTGGGATGAGCTACAAGTTGACAGACACTGCAAAGGCAAGCAGAAGATCAAGAGTTGGGATAGGATGATCGCAAAGATGAAGGTGAAATTCATTCCCAGGGATTACCAAATTACTCTATTTCGAAGAATGCAAAATTTGAGACAGAAGCTGATGACAGTGAAGGAATACACTGAAGAATTTTACAGGCTGAACATTAGGGCAAGTCATCACGAAAGTGATGATGAAAAGGTTGCCAGGTACATGAATGGTCTGAGATACGACATTCAGGATGAGATGAGCATGATGACCATCCGAACGGTGGAAGATGCTTATCAAATGGCTCTAAAAGCTTAAGAGAAGCTGAGCCGGAAATAAGGTCAAAGAGGTCGAGGCAGAAGTCATCCCAGAGGCAAATCAGTTGCCCAGGATAGAAATTAGAAACCCAAGGAAGAGTGGAAGAAACCTCAAACTCAAACTGAGAGAGGTGGAAGCTCACAGAGAGGGAAATATACCAAACAGAGAGGTCAATATGCCGATGGAAACATTTTTCCTTGTACCAGAGGTAGAGGAAGAGGAAGAGGTGGAGTGGTGAAATGCTTCACATGTGGAAAGGTCGGACATAAATCTTATGAGTGTCTAGACAAAAAGAAAGAAGGTGGTGAAACTCACATTGCTGAAGCACAAAGGTAGAATGTTGAGGCAGAGGATGTTGAAGGCGGAAGATTGTTGATGATGCGAAAAGTTATCTTAACACCAGAGAAGGAGGTGGAGAGTTCGGTCCAAAGGAACAGACTTTTTCGGACTGCTTGAAAGACCAAAGACTGGGCATGAAAAGTCATCATGGACAGTGGTAGCACAGATAATCTCGTTTCTACATAGATGGTAGAAAAGCTGGAGCTAGAGACGATTGAACATCCAAGCCCATACAGAGTTTCGTGGCTACAAAAAGGACATCAGGTAAATGTCACTAAACAATGTTTAGTTGAATTTAAAATAGGAGGGTATAAAGATGAAATACTCTATGATGTTATTCCCATGGATTTTTTTCATCTATTGCTGGGTAGACCGTGGAAATATGACATATATGTGATTCATGATGGGAGGAAGAACACATACACCCTAGAGAAGAATGGGAGAACTCACATGTTGCTTCCAATCAAAGATAAAGAGGTGAAAACTAAAGTAAGCAACACTGTACTTCTCATGAGTGGGAAGGAACTTCTTAAAGAGGTTAAGAAGAAGGAGGAACTATAATTCATTGTGGTTAGGAAGCCTAAAATTGTTTTAACCAATACAAGGGTAGATGATTTACCGAAAGAGGTTCAGAAACTGTTGGAAGAGTTTGCTGACATAGTAGTGGATGAACTACCTCATTCATTGCCATCGATCAGAAGTGTGAGTCATCATATTGATCTCATACCTGGAGCTANTAAAGAGGTTAAGAAGAAGGAGGAACTATAATTCATTGTGGTTAGGAAGCCTAAAATTGTTTTAACCAATACAAGGGTAGATGATTTACCGAAAGAGGTTCAGAAACTGTTGGAAGAGTTTGCTGACATAGTAGTGGATGAACTACCTCATTCATTGCCATCGATCAAAAGTGTGAGTCATCATATTGATCTCATACCTGGAGCTAGTTTACCAAACAAAGAAGCATATAGATTGACACCGCAGGAGAATGAAGAAGTCAAAAGACAGGTCGAGGATTTAATGGACAAAGGGTTGATTAGAGAAATCTTGAGTCCATGTGTTGTTCCAACAGTGCTCAGTCCGAAAAAAGATGGAGGCTGGAGGATGTGTACTAACTCAAGGGAAATCAACAAGATAACCATAAGGTACAGATTTCCATTGCCAAGGATGGATGATTTGATGGATTGCTTAAGTGGGGCCAAATTTTTTTCAAAGATTGATTTGAAAAGTGGATATCACCAGATTCGTATGAGAGAAGGTGATGAATGGAAAACAGCCTTCAAGACTAACAAAGGGTTGTATGAATGGATTTTCATGTTGTTTGGCTTAACGAACACACCAATTACTTTCATGAGGTTGATGAACGAAGTCTTGAAGGAGTTCATCGGAAAATTTTTCATTGTGTATCTTGATGACATACTGATTTTCAGTAAAATAGAGGCAGAGCATTTGAAACATTTGGCTACAGTGATGTGGAGGCTACAGCAAGAGAAGCTGCTAATAAATATGAAGAAATCCTCGTTCATGAAGACAGAGCTCATTTATTTGGGTTTTTTTATTTCTGCAGACAAGTTGAGGATGGATCCAGATAAGGTGGAGGTAATTAAGAATTGGCCATCACCGAAGAGTATATTTGAGGTGAGAAGTTTTCATGGATTGGCTAGTTTCTACCGGAAGTTCATCAGGAATTTCAGTGGAATTAGTGCATCGATGATGGACACAGTGAAGAAGAGACACAAGTCTTTTCACTGGACAGAAGAGGCTGAGAAAAGCTTCAATTTGTTGAAGAAGAAAATCACGGAACAACCAATTTTGGTGTTGCCGGATTTTAAAAAGACATTTCAGGTAAAATGTGATGCAAGTGGATTTGTAATAGGGGCAGTCTTGAACCAAGAAGATAGGCCAATAGCATACTTCAGCGAGAAGATGAATGAAGCGAAAGTGAAATACTCCACGTATGACAAGGAGTTCTATGTTATTATTCAGGCATTGAAGAAGTGGAGACACTACTTGATTCCTAAGGAGTTTGTCTTATACAGTGACAATCATGCTTTACAATTTGTGACTCAACAGAAGAAGTTGAATCAAAGACATGTTAAATGGGTTGAATACATGCAGAAATTTACTTTTGTAATTAAGCATATTTCTAGAACTGCTAACAAAGTTGTTGATGCTTTGAGCAGGAAATGTTTGTTGTTGCAGGAGTTCAGAGTCAAAACACTGGGTTTTGATGATCTCAAGGACATGTACAGAGATGGTCCAGATTTTAAGGAGGCGTATGAAGCAGCTGAGAATCCAATTCTCAGGGACAGAAGTCAATGG
Source organism: Picea mariana (assembly GCA_032191745.1). Lineage (NCBI taxonomy): Eukaryota > Viridiplantae > Streptophyta > Pinopsida > Pinales > Pinaceae > Picea > Picea mariana. The sequence continues at coordinate 1,238,718 of JASDQU010100442.1, read as the reverse complement.
ACAGAATACATGATCCAGGAAGGATTATTGTTTAAGGGTAATCAACTTTGTATTCCAAAATGCTCCATGAGGGAGAATCTGCTGAAGGAGAAACACAGTGGAGGATTGGTCGGGCATTTTGGTCATGACAAGGCATTCTCAAAGTTAAATGAGTCATATTATTGGCCAGGAATGAGAGCAGACGTCAAAATATTCATGGACAGATGCAGAATTTGTCAGCATTCAAAAGGGAAGAGGCAGAATGCAGGATTTTATCAACCGTTACCCATACCTGACAGGCCATGGGATGCAATAAGCATGGACTTCATATTAGGGCTTCCAAGAATGCAAAGAGGGTTTGACTCGATCTTTGTAGTGGTAGATAGATTTTATAATATGGCACACTTCATACCATGTCAAAAAACCAGTGACACAACTCACATTGCGAATCTGTTTTTCAAAGAAGTCATTCGACTTCACGGCTTACCAAGGAGCATAGTTTCGGATCGAGACACCAAGTTCATGGGACACTTCTGGATAACCTTATGGAAAAATATGGGAACAAACTTGTCATTCAGTTCATCTTATCATCCTCAGATGGATGGACAGACAGAAGTTGTGAACAGAAGTTTGGGAGACTTGCTAAGGAGCTTGGTGACAGAACAACACAGTCAGTGGGACAATATTCTGCCACAGGCGGAATTTGCATATAACAACTCACTAAACAGAAGCACAGGGCAGAGTCCATTCCAGATTGTTTACAGGATGCAGCCAAGAGGAGTATCTGAACTGAGGGATTTAGAATGGGATGAGATAAGAAGTGCTAGTGCAGAAGATTTTGTCGAAGCAATGAAGGAACTTCACAGCCAGGTGAAGGAGTGATTGCAGAACTCGAGCCAAGAGTATAAGCACAGAGAAAATCAACACAGGAGACAACTTCAATTTGAGGTTGGTGATTTGATTCTGGCACATCTGAGAAAAGAAAGGTTCCTGAAGGGCACATATAACAAACTGAAGATGAAGAAGATAGAACCATGTAAGGTCTTGAATAAATTTTGGGCAAATGCTTATGAGATTGAATTACTCGATGGGATCGGAATTTCTCCGATATTCAACGTCTCAGATTTGTACCCATACAAAGATGAAGCAGGTAGTGAAAAACTAGAGGTTCAGTGGACTAAACAAATTCCAATTGCAGAGAAGCCATAGATGGAAAGCATACTGGACAAAAGAGTTAGCAAAAGGACCAGAAGAAGGGAATATTTTGAATACTTGGTCAAATGGAAGGAACATCCAGTTGAAGATGCCCGCTGGGAAAACGAAGCAGAGATTCAAAAGCATGGATAGACCGTGCGAGAGCTCATGGACAGGAGCCGATGAAAATTTTCAAGCGAGGGAGTATGATGTAGGAGCATCGCCAACAACAAGCGAGCGGAGGACAAGCACCAACACATTTTGGCACATGATAAATTGTTTGAAATCTTTTGAAGTTGGATGTGCCAAACTTAAATGTAATAGTTAAGAAAGGGTGTACTGGTAGATTGCAATCAGACCTTGAGCGTCCCGCTCTCATCTAAAGGACTAAGAGGCATTTGTGCTAGTAAATGTAAGTAGGTAGACTTGAATTCTTAGATTAGACAGGTTTAGGAGTCGGAGGGAAAACGGATATAGACACCCTCACTTGTATCATTGTAACATTAGCAGCATAATCAATCAAGAGAGCATAGAGAAGAAGAAGCAGAGAGCTATGTAGAGTAAAAACCCATGTACAGAAGTTCTAGATTAATAAAAAGATCTTTAGTTCAGACTCATGGTGTTCAATTGCTTTTTGTGTTTGTACATGCTGATTGATATATGCTTGTTTACTCTCCATTATGCATTTGCTTTGATGTGTAAATGTATGATTTCATATTTAATGTCTGAAATCTGAAGAGAGGGAGAGTAAAGAATGAGTTTCAATTGTTTCTCTGTCTGAGCAAGAGTTTTCCTGCAAGGAGTGCAGTGAAATTGTCCGCAAGGTGTGCATTGATAGAAGTCAGATTTTGTCTCTTCAAGCTTAGGAGGGATAACATCATTCTCATTCTCGCAGAAGTGCAAGTTAAGCACAGGAGCCGTGCAATGAGCGCACAGGCCAAGTGAAGTCTTAGTGTTTGCAACCTAAGTGAAATTTTTGAAGGACTGTTGTCGTAGGGAGTGCGCAGAGTCAAAGAGGTTCAAATACTTGGAAGTATTTGAAGAATTGCCGCAAGGAGTGCACGCAGGAATTTTCCCCAAAGGACTTGAGGATTTTTCAATCAAGCTCAGGAGGGATAGGATCTTCGAAGCTGTCGAAGAAAATCTCAAGAGGGATAGTGCCTTGAAGTGTCGGAAGGAGGCACAGCGACATTGTTTGCTGGTGGATAAGTTTCACGAAGGAACACTTTATTCATTTCGCAGGAATCGTCAAGTAGGAATTGGACGGTCGAAATTCTCCGTGGAGGATTCGCGAAGTCCCAGAAGCCGTCAGATCTTGCAAAGGAGCAAGAACATTATGGTGAGTGTTTTTCTAAGTGCAAGCTCAGGAGAAATTGGGCCGTAGGATTTGAACAAACAGGGGCCGTTGGATCACTCGCGAAATCTTATTTCGGGGTTTCGGGAGTTGGAGAACTGAAAGCCTTGCCTCAAGATTCACAAGGTTGCGAAAGGTGAAGTCCCAAAGGGGTGAAAGGGTTTGTGTGGGCCAGTTATTGGTGAAGCACATTGGAACTTAGTATTTCGGGGTTTCGTGGGTTGAAGAGCCGAAAGTTTAGCATCAGGATTCGTGAAGTCACAAAGTCTGAAACTCCAAAAAGGTGGGAAGTTCCATCATGGGACCCGCATTGACGATGTGTCATAATTTTGGCATTTCGGCATATCGGAGGATAATAGGTCGAGACTTTTGTCCCAAGAGTCCCAAAGTTGAGAAGTCACGAAATCGCGAGGAGCGAGGATAGTCGTCGAACCCAGGTCGCGGGAGAACCGTTGGATTAGGAACCCCATCGCATTTTGCGCATTCGGGGGTTCAGAGGTTGAAAAGGGTCACTTTCGACTGCAGAAGTCACGAAGTGCCAAGAGCTGAGGCATAGAGGAAACACGTGGCAGAACCATAAGGTGGGGCCCATGTGATTAGCAAGTGAACACGCATCGCCTGGAGGAAGGAGTCAATATTCTGTTGACTTCTCGCGTCTCGGGAATTCGCGAGACAAGAGTACGTGAGCTCGACAGTGAAACTCGCGAAGCGGCGAGTAGCGAGGGGAGCTAATGTTAAGCCTAGCCGACGGTCGTGCGAGGAAGGCACTGACAGAGGAAGATCCATACCCGTATCGGCATCTCGAGTATCGCGGGATTGGAGAGGAAGAGTCAGGAGTCACGACTCGCGAACTCGCGAGATTGCAAGTTGCGAAAAGGACCTGTGGATCAATAAATTACAGATTCCAACAGGGAATCGAAGGAGTCACTTCGGCTCAAGGGGATAGAGAATGATCCTATGAGCGGATCTCAGTCTGAGGGCCGATAGGTCTGCATCAGTGGATCTAGACATTGGTGATATCCTAAAATTGGCGGGGAGAACTGTGGTAGGGAGGTTTTATGGGAAGGTGGTGTGATATGAAAACATAGAGGTTCAATTGGATGCAAAATGGGTTGGTCTAATAGGTTATCTCCCTATATTTCACACCTTGTCTCGTGGCTGGATAGTTTTCAAATTTATATCAAAAGAGGATTTAGGGGAAATCTTTAGTAGGGTATAGAAATGGGGGTCATCTAGTTTAGTTGAAGAAGTGGGTGGTTGAATTCGACCCAACTAGAGACTCGATCTCACCCACTAAGGTATGGGATATTTTACCCAATATGTCATTTGTGTTCTGGCATGAGTCGATTATGGCCTCCATTGAGAATCAGATAGGGAAATATGTCAGCAATGAACCTGGTTGGGAGAAGAAAATAGACAAGAGATGGGCATGGATTTAGGTTGAAAAGGAAAGTCGATTCGGATGTTTCTTTAAGTGAGAAGGTGACGGAAGTTAAGTAGGTTAATCATAGCCCTTTGAAATCTCGCGTAACATTTCCCATCCTAGCTAAGGTCCATTACATGTGGAATACTCATAAAAAATAATTTTTTCCTACTAACTAATTTACTGTAGCTTATAAGCTACCAATTACATAAATATTTAACTATTATCTGATAATATTTAGTAAATGCATCTACAACATTTTAAATAATAATGAATGCAGCTAATAACTTACACGAAATCATATAAATTCTTATTAAACATAGATTCCATGCACAACAATTTAACTCATAAATACAACACATAAAAAGATAAAACATTTATATTTTAATCCAGTTGTGAAACCATCTACTTGGGATGGATGTTCGACCCAGCCATAAACTTATTTTTCCACATCTCGACAACAAGTCACTCTCGAGTTGGCGCTAGAAATCCACAAAAAGAGGGTGGTCTCTCACTATCCACTCACAAGTCAGAAAATCCTGCAACCCATTGGTATTCTCCTACAACTATCCTGATTTTCCACCAGCTCTCTTCCTCTTGACCTACCCAACCCAAGGAATGTACCCCTTCATTGAGCTCAGTCTCTCAAGCATCCCATTTTTTTATCAAGGTCTCTCCAGCACAAGTAACCAATAATCTTTGTTTTGGGAAAACTCAAGGGAGCTCACTGCTAGCAAAACTACCAGCAACAACAACAAACACTAGTTGTTATAGTGCAACTCACACAGGATTTCACTCTTCATGTCTGACAACCTATATCTTTAGTATTTAGCTCCAAAATGTTCCAAAAACACTCCATCATGCTCCATAATTCCCCTCCATGTTTTCTCCATCTCCAAACTCTCTTTTCTACTCTCTACTTGTTGTTCATGCCAAAACATTACATGTCTAAAATTGTTGTAACTACCCATACGAATTTCCTCTCTTTGCCTTACTTGATTGACTCACACACTTCCCCTAGATGATTATACTAAGCTCCCATGCTCCCAATAACTATGGGGTGTAAATACTCACACCCACCCTTGTACATTCATTCAATGATTGGACTTGGGGACACTCAATCAAGAAATAGAGTTTAATACATAATGATAAATAAATAAATCAAGAATGTGGGTGGAATTAATAGACATGGGTAATTCCCCCTTCGACCCCTCTCTTAGAAATTGTCCTAGAAACTCCCCTCTCTTGTGGATTAATTTGGCCCCCATCTATGTCCATCCCCTTAGAAGCTAGCATCATATTTTATTATTAAATTCAGAAATATGAATCACATTATACATCGCTTGGTTGTAGCCACACATTATATCTACATTAAGAATTAATTAAACTAGGGATTATAGTGGGGACATTACATTCCCCCTCCCCTACAATTTTTGGTTGTCCTTGGTGCACAGTATGTCGATATNATATATATATATATATATATATATATATATATATATATAAGGAATGTACCCCCTTCACTACTATTATTCCATCATCTTGTACCATTCATTTGCAGGGCCCCTAGTGCAGCTTGGCTAGGACTATAATATCTAGTCTTGAAACTCTAGCTGCTCAAAATGGAGTCTTGAATTTTGCTTTCTTCAAAATTGACGAAAATTTGTAGGTGTTCTGCCTGAATGTTTTCTTCATGCTCCCATGTGGCATATTCAAGACCATAGAAGTCCTATTGAACCTTTCCCATCCCTATGTATTTATTCCTGATAAATTTGACTTTCTGGTCCAGGATGCATACTGGTTCCACCTGGAAATACCCTTCGTGTTCCACCTATATCACAGTCCAATCAATGATGTAGTTAGGGTCAGGCACATATTTCTTTAATAATGATGCATGAAATAATACAGTATGCACTCTCATTGATGTAGGAAATGATAACGTGTATGCAATTGTCCCTTTCTTTTTCTAAGATTTCAAAAGGTCCACAATATGTTTCCAACGTTGGAAAAGTTCCTAATCTTAGTGAACTTATCTTCACCTTCACTTCTAAAAACACATGTTCATCCACTTTAAAATCTCTGAAAACTTTGTTCTTTTCTGCATAAATTTTTTGTTTATCCTGGGCATCCTTTAAATTTTGTTTGATCTTTGCCATTTTCTCTTCCATTTCCTTCAACAAATCTGGCCCAATAAAAACTATATCTTATATATTATCCCAACTTACTAGTGTATTACACTTCCTGCCATACAATGCTTCAAACGGGCTAATCTTTAATGAGGCTTGATACTCGTTATTGTAAGAAAATTCCACTAAATGAATGCAATATCTTCACATTGATGGTTGCTCCATCACATACATTTTGAGCATGTCCTCAATTCTTTTGTTATTCCTCTATGTTTTCCCATCTGACTATGGATGATACCATGTACTAAGATTTAAATTTGTCCCAAATCCCTTGAACAAACCATTCCAAAAATTAGAAGTGAATTTTGGATCTTTGTCTGAAACTATTTCATTAAGCACTCCATGTAGTCTGACAACTTCTTTCATGTAGATTTATGCAATATTTGTTGTCTTGCATGTAGTCTTCATAAGAATAAAAGGTGTTGCCTTATTTAATTTATCCACCACCACCATGATGGAATCGCGTTACTCATTGTTCTAGGAAAATTTGTAATAAAATCCATTGTAACAACTTCTCGTTTCCATGCTAGAATGGGCAATGGTTGTAGCAGCCTTGTTGGATATCTATGATCAGTTTTTACTTTATATCACTCTATACATATGGCTATGTAATTAGCCACTTCTTTATTCATTCTGGGCCAAAACAATTAGGTTCTAACAACTGCAATTGTCTTTTCATATCCTAGTGATGAGCCCAATTATTGATTATTCCAAGGGCTCATCTTTAGCACATTTTCCCACCATAATATGACTTAATATTTTCTTTTGACCATATTTAATAGTAAGTCATGTATATTTTGCATATTTCTTAGTGAATGTGTGTTGAGGTGGATTTTTGTGTATAATGTGCCTTTTTTCTCTAATGTTTTTTCCAAAGATGTGTATTCCACCCAGAAAGTCAAACTTCGGGATTCAAAGGCGCCAACACCCTAGAAACAAAGGATTTTGTCTCCCTCAAAGTGCTACCAGCCAAGGATCAAGGGACATTGTCCCTACCTACCTCTAAGAGGGATCCTTGTGCATTAATGACCACTCCTGATCAGCAGTAGTATGAGATACAGATGTAATGGGATGAGATCCCTCATTTACTCACTTCTCTCATTGATTTAGGTAGGGAGGTCAAACTCTCAAGCTATATTTAGACCTCTAGTCTAGGAGAGCTGGAGAAATATTGTATTAAGACTTTTTGTGTTGAAGAATTTTGTTAACGGGTTAAGAGCCTTGTTTTTCTTGATGTATTACAGATATTCATGAAAAAAGGATGGTTTTTCCTTCATTTCATTAAAGTTTCTTTTAGAATCCTTGTGATTCTTGGGTAGGTCTCACTCAAGAGGGCTCAAGGACCCTGCTACAATTTTTGTAGTATTCATGCATGTTAATTAGTGATTAGATAGTATTTCATTCTCTTTTGAAATTTAATATAGCTTTGCATGATAAATCCCAACTTTTGTTAAGATTGTCACTAACTATCTAGTTAGAGAAAGCATCCTACAAAAATGTTCAATAGCCTTTTGGAGCACTCTTAAGTTCCCCCCAAGGCCAAGAACCTCATATCAATTTGATTTTATTATAGTATAGTTTTGTTCATTCTTTTAAAGACTTACACTATCTTTCTAGGCCTCATTACTGCTTCCTATAGAAGTTTCCTATAGAAACTGTACATTTCCTGTAAAATCTCCTATGGGACAGTTTTAGTTTTATATTTTATTTTATATTCATATTCCTTTAATGAAAACATCAATAAACAACAAAAATACATAAGGATTTCTATTGATCAAAGGATTAGACAATTAGCTTGTTTTATTCATTCATTATTATAGTTTTACTTCAATTATAGATTTATGTCATAACTTAGATTGAATTCATCTTTTTGTTCTCAGTTTAATATTTATGATTCAATATCCTTTACTACCATTAGAATAAGTTATTTTCATGCAATCTAGATTAGTTATACTTTCATATTGGTTGGGTTGCCCTTAAGCAATAGTTTAGAGTTTATTTCTGTCATTTTTATTTTTTTGCATCATTCCACTCATTTGTAAACATTTGTTCAGTATCAGACCTTTGCTACTGACAAATGCATATTTCACACACAGTGCATAGCACCTCTTAAATTTGCAATAACCTTGGGTTTACAAAGTAAAGTAAGGATCCAAGGATAGAGTAGATTATTTCTATTATTCCTAGGGTCATCACTTTTTGGCACCATTGTCGGGGAGGTGTTGAAGTTTGCATGTTATTTTCTTTTTGTTTTCTTTTTTGTGACCTGGAGAAGTGAAAAGGATACCTCAGTCACAAGGCTAACTTCACTATAAAATTTGTGTAGTGTAACATCCCAAGTGATTTCACTATATAAATAAAATAAAAAATAAAAATAGTTTTCACTTTCTTTTTTATTTCATGAATGACTAGACCTAGAGATAGGAAAGGAAAAAAAATTCCAAAAACCCCCACCGCAAAAACATGTCCAATCAATCTAAATATTGGTCCCGAAACACTGTAAATTTTCTTAGAAAGGGAAGCTATAGAATTTGAAAATATTTCAGATGAGGGTCAGTCTCCCTCACCTCATGCCATGGCTGGTGAAGAAGAGATGGTAGAAATATTTTAGTTCCCCATTCAGGAATCCAATGGAGAGAACAAGATGAAAAACATTAACCCTTATGCCTTACCTCATTTTCATGGGCTTGTTTCTGAATATTTTGACACTTTCTTGTTTGATTTTGCAGTTATATGTAGGACATATGATTATAAATATGATGAATAGAAGATCAAACTTTTTACTTATATGTTGAAGGATTCAGCTCTAAGATGGTTTATGAGTTTGGAGGGAAATAGTATCACAACTTGGGATCAAATGAAAAATACCTTTAGTGAAATATGCAGATACTATTGTAGAGAAAGAGATACAAGGGATGATATTTTCAAAATGACACAAGGACCTGATGAATCTCTAGAAGACTTTGAAGAGAGATTTCAACCAAGATACATGAGAGCTCAAAATTGCACTTTGGATGAAGACTCACTCAAGCTTGTCTTACTCATAGGGGTAAGAGAATATTTGATGGAGATATTGAATATCCTATCCAATGGAGATATCTATCAGTTAGACTATGACGATATCAAAAGAATATTTAAGAACCACTCAAGGTCCTCAAGAAAGAAAGGTAGAAGCAGTAGAGGTTTGGAATCTCATTCTTATAACCCTACATCTCATATAAAGAATGAATTAAGAGGGTTAATAAAGGATATGAAAACTAATATTTTACATTCTTTAGCCATGCAAATGGATACCTTGCATATTAAGAAGAAACGAGAGGAAGCAGATAAGGCATCCTAAAAATGAGTGGCCTTTAGACCTTATAGATGTTTGTGGTATTTGTGAAGAAAAACATACAAATAACAAATGTCATTCTTTTCTAGGGTTGAAAGCTACATTTTGAGGAGCAAAGGAGAATGTGGAATCACTATACTTCATTAATCAAAGGAGGCTTGGATCACCAAGACCCTTCCAAATAGGTTTGAACTTCATTCCTGCTCAAAATTTTGGTGTCTATAATTCTCAAATGTCTCCTCAACCATGGTATAACCCATCACCTTGGACAAACCCAAATCCTTGGCAGTACCAAGGACCTCCAATTCCTCCTCCGTACCAATATTTTTCTAGCATGCCACAAAATCAGTGGAGTCAACCTCCACAAGGATGGGATCTACAAAATTTTCAACAACCTGCATTACTGCCTCCTCCTCCTCAACCTAATAACACTACTCAAAAAAAATTTCCTCCTAAACAACCTCAGCTACCTACTCAACCTACTCCAAATCTAAACAACAAGCAAGTTCAAACTGTGTACAACAGTTATACAACTTATCAGGATTATTCCTTGGAATTACAAGAGATGAATCTTAGATCAGGAAAGATCTTACAACAACAACCCAAGCCCATAGAAAATGAAGAATATGAGAAAGAAAAAATTACCTTTCCCCGACCATAAACTCCTCCTTACCCTGAAATATTAAAAGAAAAGAAAACTTATACATTTGAGGAAAAAGAACTTTTAGGAGAACTTAAGAATTTGTGCATAAAGATACCTCTCTTATAAGCCTTCAAAGATGTTCCCATTTTCAATAAATATGTCAAGGAAGAATGCATAATAAGAATAGGGAGGAGAATAAAAGATGCCCCTACCACAAATGTTATAGGACAATTAGTCAACCTTATGCTTGGGAAGTTGATTGTACCTAAATAATTGGATCCAGGAAGTCCTATAGTAAATGTACACATTAAAAACACCTTGATCTAGAATACTCTTATTGATCTAGGGGGTGTTATTAATGTTATGACTAAAGATATTATGTTAAGACTCAACCTTCAGATCTTTTTGAGAGATAACCCCACTATCCTTCATCTTGCAAACAGATCCATGGTCAAACCTGAAGGCATATTAGAAGACATCATAATCTCCATTGATTATTGGGAGTACCCTATTGAATTCCTAGTCCTGCAATCCAAGTATCAATCCAATGTATATCCTCTAATTTTTGGATAGAATATCCAACTGTCAAAACCATAGATATCATCCCTGCAAAAACACTCAAAATCAGCAATAAACTTACTAGTCAGCAAGAAAAAAAGCTATTAGATGCGCTAAAAAGAAATGTTGAAGCTTTTGCATGGGATTATAAAGACATGAAATCCATCCATCCTTCTCTTTGTACTCACCATATTTACATCAAGCAGGACTGCAAACCTATTAGGCAGCCCCAAAGAAGAATGAACCCTGCAATAAAATACATAGTTAAACAAGAACTTCAAAAGTTGCTAGATGTTGGATTCATATCCAATATCAGGCAATGAATGGGTCTCTCCTCTAGTTATTTTTCGAAAGAAAAATGGGAAATGGAGGATATGTGTGGATTACCGAGATTTAAACAAGGCTACCAGAAAAGACCATTTCCCCCTACCCTTTATTGACCAATTCTTGGATGTCTTAGCTGGAAGGGAATAATTTTCACTTCTAGATGGATTTAGTGGATACAAAAAAATTCATGTCAGTCCTAAAGATCAGGAAAAAACCACCTTTACTTACCCCTGGGGTACATTTACCTACAAATTCTTACCATTTTCCCTATGTAATGCCCCAACCACTTTCCAAAGAGATATTCTCAGCATCTTTTCATAACTCATTCATTATAAAGTTTAGATCTACATGGATGGATTTACCCCGTATGGAAAGTATTTTGGTGAAGCCTTAAACAATATAGACAAAGTTGTCCAAATATGTAAAGAAATGAATCTGTCCCTTAGCAATGAAAAAAGTAATATGATGATGAATGAAGAGATTGTATTAGGACATCATATGTCCTCCAAAGGGATTGAAGTAGAAAGAAAAAAAATCAAAATCATCACCCTACTTCCTACACCTCTGAAACCAAAAGATATCAGAAGTTTCCTCGGACATGCAGAATACTACAAGAGGTTCATCAAGGATTTCAGTAATATAGCTTCGCCTCTTTTTACATTGTTTTCCAAAGATGTAGATTATTGTTGCACCCTGAACTGCCAACAAGCTTTTGAAACAATAAAAGAGAGACTTTCAACTGCTCTTGTACTACAAGGTCCTAATTGGGCTCTTTCATTTCACATTCACATTAATGCATCAAACAAGTCTATAGGAGAATTATTAGGAGAAGATGAAGACAATAAAACGTATTCCATTTATTTCATAATTAAAATTTTGGTTGGTGTACAGCTCAACTATATTGTTACATAAAATGAACTCTTAGCAGTAGTTCATGCTATCAATAAATTCAGACACTATGTTATAGGGTATAATTTTTTTGTACACACAGATCATGCTACCATGTGTTACTTGATGAACAAACCTAACATAAATGGTAAAATGATTACATGGTTTTTGTTATTACAATAATTTGATCTAACTATTCTGGATAATCATGGCAAGAAAAATGTAGCTGCATATTTTTTGTCCAAGTTGACTATTCCTATTGAAAAAGGCATGATTGATAGCTAGTTTCCATATGAGCACCTCTTTTCCATATCAACACAAACCCCCTAGTTTGCTGACATATCAAATTATCTAACAAAAAGGAAATTTCCTCAACATTTCTCCTATAGGGAGAGATGCAAGATTGTTCGAAAGAGTTCAGTCTATACTTGGGTAGCAGGCTATCTATTCGAACTTTTCCCATACCAAATTTTGAGGAGATACATAAGATAAGATGAGGTGAATGATATCCTCCATGTGTTTCATGATGAACCATGTGGAGGACATTATGCATCAAAGAGCACATATTACAAGATCCTATAAGCAAGGTATTATTGGCCAACCCTACATAGATACGCTCAGAAATAAATTTCACATTGTGATGAATGTCAAAGAATGGGGAAGCCTACAAAGAGGAATGAGATGCCTTTACAAACCAAAGTATGATTGGAACCCTTTTATAAGTGGGGAATGGACTTTATAGTCCCAATTGATCCTCCATCGGGGCATAACAAGCACATACTAGTATGTACAAACTATCTGAAAAAATGGGCTGAAGTCAAATCTATAAAAGATTCCATTGAATCAAATGTAGTTGCATTCCTCCAAGAATGCATATTGTCAAGGTTTTGGTTATTCAAGATATATTCACAGATAAAGGACCTCAATTTACATCCATAATTATTGAGTAAATCATAAAGGAATATAACATCCGCCACAGGAAATCAACACTCTACCATCTACAAGAAAATGGGAAAGTTGAAGTCACCAATTGTGAGATAGAAAACATCCTCACCAAAACAGTGAGCATGAACAAGAAATATAAGTCAAAGAAACTCGACCAAGCAGCATGGGCATACAACATTGCATGGAGAACTACCACAATGATTACTCGCTTTGAGTTAGTCTATGGTAAGAAATATATGCTCCCTATTGAATTTGAATATCATACATTGAGAACAACAGTTGAATTAGACATGAATTTACCATCATCACAAAGAGAAAGATTGATTCAACTAAATGCCTTAGATGAGTACAGGATGCAAGCCCTCTTCAACAATGAAGTAGTGCAATAGCAAAGAAAATATTGGCATGATTAAAAGATTAAGCATAGCAAGTTCAAAGAGGGGGATTGGGATATATGACTTGAGATTTAAGGACTTAAAGGGAAATTTTATGACTAGGTGGTTAGGAACCTACATTATTGAGAAATGTTATGATAATGGTTCAGTATATAATAGAACCATTGATTAGGAAATAATACCCCTATTGGTAAATGGATTCAAACTAAAGGTTTACAACAATCCACTGACAAAAGAAGAGTTCACGGGAACAGTGAGGACACAAAATTTGGATGTGATTGATAGCATAGATTCTCTCAATCTATCCCAATAAATAAATATGAAAAAAAAAAGAATAAAGAATAAAAATCTTGGATGAAAACCTCCCAGAGGCATCTAGGACGGATTTGTGGGTGAAAACCTCTAATGGAGGCAGTCTCAAATATTAGGAATAAATAAATATTCTCATCAATAAATCCTCTTGGAGGCTTGGTGAGGTAGGGAATTAGTGAAAACCAGTGATGGCACTTCTTCCTTGAGAAAAAAAAAAAAGGAAAAAAGAGTTTATAGTACTAATATTTTGTTTTGTAGGTACCCAAGACACCATTTGCAGTAACCATCTGCACAAGGAGAAATTAGAATATAGTCAGCAACCAGAAAATAAAAGCAATAAGAATATTTTTTAGTTTACCTACACTTTCAATGACATGTTCCATACATAACATTTTCCATCACCTCCATTCAATTATCCTTGTTTTTATTTTCATCATTCATCAATACCACTTTTCATACTCAATAAATTACATTTTACATTTGATTTCAATAAAAATAACCTACAAGGTTATCCTACAAATTTGTACAAGACCATCCTACAAGATTCTACAAGATCAAACTACAAGACCATATCTCCAAGAAATGACAAGCGTTCAAGAGTCAAACTCAACATCAACAATCTATTTATCAATATCAGCAACACAAAAAAATTATCCACCCATTTCTACATCAGAATCTGCAATCGAGACAAAAAATCACATTTCTACAAGACACTGTGTATCTTGTAGTAAATACTCAGAGTCTACAGGATGCTTTGTATCCTGTAAAATGATTAAAGCATCGATTTAAAAAAGGACGTCAAGAGGACCTGAACATCATCAAGTAACCAATCACCATTGCAATTAGTCCAGCCACCCACACAAAGAAAAATTCATATACATGCAAAGGTAATCAAGGTAACACAATAATCTCTCCTCTCGAATTTTATTTAATCTTCATACAATTTTATCCATGCTCATTTCATATGGTCTAAGAAATTATAAATTCTAATATGGTGATGAAAATGAGTATGTTCACATCTTGTCAATGGGGGGTGGCCATAATTCGTGCCAAGATTCAATTGGCATGTGGAGATTAAGTAATTTAAGTGGGGGATCATTGTTATGAGTTGAGAGCATTAATTAAGGACTAATAAAAACATCAAGTCGACAGTTGTGACAAGACAACAATCCAATCCAAAATTTGGGGGCATAACTCAAAGTTAAAGAGGAATCAGAGCACCATTTTGAAATTTGGAAGGAAGAAGAGGTGTTTCAAGCTGTGCGAGAAAAGAAGAAGAGATCGTAGGTGAGGAAGAGAAGCAAAACACCCAGCCAAATAATTAAAAGATGCTACAGGAGAATAATCACTACAAGTAGTCGTGAACCCCTCATAGACAAAGAAATAACTCTACAATTGTAAAACTCTTCTCAACATTTGTTTCATTTTCTTCAATATTTATGGTTTATAGACTTATGGTCATTTTTTGGGGTTTATATGGATTCTTGAACAAAATAATCATATCCTGTAGAAACCTGATTTTCACAGTCACGGTCAGGTAGAACACAATTTCTAAAATAACCATCTCTCCATGTGTTAAATCCTTCTTAGATATTTTCAAAATTCCTATAGTTACAAACCCATGGTCGAATTCTTTCAACACTAGAGTTTGTGTGAGTCTTTGAAAAACACATCCTGTAGAAACTTGACTTACACAATTCGTGAAGAAATCTATTTATATAGGAACGGTTGTAGAGAAACTGACCTTTAAGTTGTTAAGAAAACCCTCATTTTTCCTCTTTTCTTCTAAACAAACCCTTTCTTGAATTATAGCCACCATGTTTTCCTAAAATAAATATTGAGTTGTCATATTCTCTAAGGAACAGTTCAAATTGAACACTCTACATGAAACTAGTAACAAGTCTTTCTCTTCTTTTCTTCCTTCAAAGAATCAACTCATCATCCTTGAGAAGTCAACCCATCAACATCAACCATGGGAGATGGATTCAAAAGAAGAGAGCCAACTGAGCCTTCTAGGGTTTATGGAAATCTTGAAATAGTATAGATCTTTCAGAGATGTAATTGGTTGGGATACTTTGAAAGACTCAGAGGATATGATGATGAGGTAGCCATAGAGTTTGCTTAGAATTTCCATAATATACAATACATAGATTTTTCTTAAAATTTTCATAATATACAATAACAGGAATATGTGACCACGGTAAGGGGAATGGTAATGAGAATTAATCAAGCCTTCATCAGTAGGGTATCTAGTCTACCCTTGGACCTTCCATGGGATAAATAAGAGAGGAAAGAATCCATTAATGCCAAAAGGAATTATTCCTCCCAAATGAAAAACTTGATGAGGACAAAAACGACATTAAAAGGGAAAACCTCCCTCATCCATGGCTAGAGGTGGCCTATCATATCATCAAATCCATCACATGTGATGGAAGGATGAGTGTAGTCTATGCTTACCACTTCATACTATTACACTAGCTTAGACATCTTCCAAATCAGTAACCACACCAGAACATTAGCATCCCTTACTTCCTCCTCCAATCATTAAAGGAAATGAGCCTCAAGGTAAAGAAGGGAAAAATGAGTTTTTAGCAAATCATGGGCTCATAAAATTGATAGTTTTAGATTCCCTCAGACAATTAAAGAACAGAATTTTGTGGGAAGATTTCATAAATATCGATCTGCAAGCATTTGAAGAGGCACAAGTATCAATGACTAAGGAGGAGAGGAAAAAGGGAAAAGAACCTAAGAATATCACCAAGCCCAAAAGATGAAAAAAACAAAAGAAGGAGAAAAATCAGAAGATAGATGAAAAAGGAAAGGAAGTGGATGATGATTTAACTGCTCTAGGGACCCCCATTGTCATCCCCTTAAAAATCACTAGTGCAAGATGTGTGCATCCCAGAAGAAGAAGGTCCAATAGAATCAAGAGTCAAAAGAAGAAAATCATAGTGCTAGCAACTCCACTCACCATTACATCCCAAGTGGAAGAGGTCAAGGATTCTCCTAGTTCATAACTTCCAAAAGGAACAAGGGGGAAGGAACCTCAAGAGGAGACAATGGTGAAAGAAGAAAAACCACTTGAAGGAACCTCTAAAACAAAAACCCATGTGGAAAAGCTCCTATATGCAACCTTGTTAGAATTGGAGAAGGCCAAGGTCGATGTCATCAAATGGAAAAGGGTGGAAGAATGATCTGAAAACAGATCCAGAAGCTTGATAGGGCTTGAAAAAATGCTCAAAAATGAAAGTGCTCGGAATGCGACGAAACCTGTGCCATTGCGTCCGTCTCGTCTTCCTGATTCCGGTGGTATAATTTTTATGTCAAACGGAGTCCGTATGGAGAAGATATCGCGTTCTGTCCGAAAAGTCAAACAAGCAAAAATTTGATGTTGACTGGGCAGGACACGTGGCAGGCCGTACAGTGCTGACGTGGCAGGGTCGTACAGATGATGTGGGCCAACCAGGAGGCGACACGTGGCAGACCGTATGGAAGGACACGTGGCATCACCAGGACGCGACACGTGTCACACGGATTTGGCGTTTTCAGGGTACGGTCGGACCAATATCGAGGTGACACGTGTCACCACTCACAGGGTGACACATGGCACACTGACGTCAGCATGATGACGTGGCAGTGCTGACTGGGCGTACGGCAGATGACGTGGCTCGAGTGATGTGGCAGATGACTGTGCGTACGGTGGTTGACGTGGCGGCACACGTGGGCCAATCACAGGTCAACACGTGGCATGTTTTGGTTGGTTTTTAAGGGTGCCACGTGGCCCAATCATGGGCTGCCACGTAGCACCCCATCATTGGATGTTGATTTTGGTTTACAAAATTTTGGTTTGGCGTTCACTGAGGTCGAACCCGCGACCTCCCGGGAGCTACGGCTTAACACAATCGGGCTAACCAGCATGGAAAACGGTGTTTCTTGTTAAAGTAATCGGGAGAATTGTAATTGAATTGGTTCGTTGGTTCGTTGGGTGACAATGAGGGCCGGGGCTTCGCCCCAGCCCTCGGCGCATAGCTATAAAACCATATCATATGACCGGGCGTTGATTCCAAATAGAGCGGGGTTACAACGGTTAGCACTAGCCCTTGGGTTCCGGTCGAGCTCCATATGACCCGAAAACTAACCACAAAAGGCGCGGGAGCTATTGGAACTTAAGCCCCGTGGACACATAGCGCGCTACGAAAACCATGAGCCAGTGATATGGGGGGCTAGCGCGTAGCCCATGGGCTCACGCTAGGCCCAAAATAGCCCATACGACCACAAACAGGGGGGGTTGCGCCCGAGCTTTGGGGGCTACGGCCCAAAATACATTGCCAAGTGGGTTTTTCATAAAGATTTTGGTTTTTTGTTTATAATAATGCCTATTTTTAGCAGATTTACTCCATTTTTGGGGGATATTGGGCATTTTTGGAGGCCAGATTCTTGGAGGAAGTTGGGGATGTGAAACCAACTCCTTTTCTATATAAACCAGGCCTGATTGAGGCCAAGGGGACAGTCATTTTTACAGAGTTATGCTGTTGGAAAGCCAAGCCAAAGTCAGTTTGTTGCAGGGAAGCCTTTGAGGTGGAAACATTGTTGGATCGTTTCTGGGAGCTTGGAGCATCAGTTTTGCATGTCGTTTCTTTCATTGGGTTCTTGAGATCTGTGACTAGAAGACCAGATCAGTCTTGTAGTATTTGGGCATTGCTGAGATGTAATTTTGAGCACTTGAGCAGAAATAAAGAAGCCTCCCCCACAGGAAAAAGGCCCGGAGACATAGGCAAACATTGTGCCGAACTCCGTTATCAACCTGCGTTCTTATGGTTTGTTGTTCATTATTTTTTTCAGATCTGCATATGTGTATTTGACTGATATAATCCTCTTCTTTTCCTCATTCTTTCATTAAAATTTCTCAAATGGTTAAATTATTCATGCAAGTTTAAAACTCAACCATAATCATAAAAGATCCTGCCGGATCAATTGGTATCAGAGCCAGGTTGATGTTTGGATTTGAGTTGCATGATAACCAGGGAAAAGTTACATCGTGGTGAAGGCGAGCTTGTTGCAGAGAATCCATTAATTGGATTGAGAAAGAGAGCTTCTTTTAAAGAGAAGATGGCATCGGATGAAGGAATTCCTCAAGAAGAGAAAGACTTCCGGAAAACATCCAAGCCATGTCAGAGATGGTGACAGTTTTGTATGAAGATTATTTGGAACGGAAGCGACCGGTTTTGGGTAATTCTTCGAAAGGCAAAAGTGAAGAGGAAGAGGACCATCCTCAAATTCCTCCTTCACCTCCATCAACACCTCCTTCTTCTCCTTCTTCTTCAAGTTCAAGTTCAAAATCTAATGAGAAGAAAAATGTACATAAGCATAAACATGAAATGCCATTGTTGAAACTAGACGTAAAATTTGAGTTGCCCATGTATGATGGTGAAGTGAATGCAGAGAAGCTTGATAACTGGATCAGACAAATGGAGGTATACTGCAGTGTTCAACAAATCAAGGATGAGGCCACACAAATAAAATTGGCATCTTTGAGACTTGCAGGTACAACTCTAATTTGGTGGCAAAGCAAGCTGCAAAAAGGAACACAAGATGTGGGTAAAGTATTTCCATCATGGAAGAATTTTGTTTCTGCACTTAGGAAACAATTTTATCCTTTGGGTTATAAAGAAAAATCACTCATTGAATGGCAATCTTTAAAGCTAAGAAAAGGACAATCGGTGCAAGAATATACTGATGGATTTAGGAAAATGGCATTAATGTTAGACATTCCTTTACAAACACAAGAAACACTTATGAAGTATATAGGTGGATTGCCTGCACATATTAGAAATATTGTTTTCATGTTTGGACCCACTAACCTTGATGAGGTTTCTGTTCAAGCTACATATATTGAAGCAGGGAAAGCAGGTATGT